>VWZK01017679.1:140596-308387 GCA_013396935.1 Baryphthengus martii | reverse complement strand
TTTTATGAACAGGGAGAGCTCATAGTACAAAAGACTGAGGCAGAATATTATCTTTTCATTTTGCTCCTGCAATAGTAGCGTGCAAGAGCTATGAAGCGTGAAAACATTTTACATCTTTAAAGGCAAACATTCTCACAGCAGTATCAGCTGTGGAAGCAGTCCAGTTAATTCATACAGCAGTAACATTTTCTTTAAGTGAAGATTAGCTCTGAAACTCCAGTATCTATTTTATGGCATTGCAACCCATTTTTTTTTAGGCAATTTTCTCTATCTCTTGCCTCATAACTGTCAATAGTATTCCCCTATCTCTTCAAAACCATGGTACTGACTCAGTCTGTTTGGAGACAGAAAGCTATTTTGACTTACAGGTTCAATTCCTGTTGACTCAAAAAGGAGGAAGAAAATGCAGACTGAAAATGAAAACATATCTTATTCCAGAAGTTACTAACAGGCAAATGTCATTAAGGAACGGATAGCATTTGTTCACAAACTTTAAAAAATATTTTCTCTCGACTGAGGTTTAGTTTTGCATATATTTTCTAGCACATGCTGCCTTGAAGACAAGTGAATCTGGATGTGCTCTTTAGCAGTGGTATGATGCAGCTTTCTTCTTGGCTGGGATTTCAGAAAGGAGCCTGAGCAGGGCTTGTGTCTCCTCCTATCCTCACTGAGGCACCTGCAGGATGTCTGCCATCAACACAAGAACAGCTCTCACTTCCTTACCCATTTGACCAGCAGAAGAGTAATACAGTTATGCTGGCAGGAATTTCTTTTTCCAGCAGACTATGGTTTTCACAGTGCAGCTTTATGGACTTTGAAATGCCCCATGTCATAAGATCTACATAAATATGATGGAAAGTGGAAAGGGAAAAATTATTCCTTATACCTGTGGTCTCTCATGGAGTACAGCAGGAAGGAAATGGACAGGATGTCTCCTGTTGTTCCATCTAGGAGCAGGCTTTCTTACTGAGAGCCTGACCACACAAGCCAGCCTGTGCCCAGTGTCTTGCAGTGGAAATCACTCATCCCTCTGCTTCAGGAGTCCTCCCTGTGCAGATTTCAGTCTCATCCATATACGTGCCAGAAATGCTTCAAAGTGTGACTGCTCCTTCCTACCTCCTCAGTAGAAAAACTCATCTCCAGGGAGACGGGAATTTCATGTGTGATAATTTAGCTGTCTCCCACCAGCCTTTGGGTAATGATTATTGAATAAAGCAAGTGCTCCCTCCTATGCCACTATCTTCATTGCCTTTCCACCCTCCAGCACTGAGTTTGTTCAGGGATTTCAACTCTTCATGCTGCATCTCCACCAGCAATAAAAATGAAAAGGTTTGGTCAAGCAAGGATCTTTAAATCACAGATCACATCCTGTGCTAAAAAATAGGCTTTTGTGCTGCAAAATGCATATTGAGGTGGTCACCTTAAAAAGAAACTGTGATGCACATTTTTTATCTTGATCGCAGCTGATTGTACTTAAAATGCTAAATTATACAGGGACGAGGGGCGGAGGGAAGACAATGGATTGACGCACTGTCAAGCCAGCTCCTTGACAAAATCTAGCAGTTGCTGGAGGAGTTGCCAAATGAAGACCAGTCCTATGAAAAGTGCCAGAGAGAGACCCTCCCCAGGCTCTTCCCCATAAGCAGGAGATTGCGTAGTGCTGGGGGTGGGGAGGGAGAGAACACAGGAGGCAGGTCTGGGTACGCACACAGCAGCAGCGGAGGAGCTTTGAACAACCGAGGTGAGCCCTGGAAAAGCAGACATTTTAAACGATCTTCTAAGGCCCCGTTTAGCAAGTATTAAGAGATTTCCTACAAGCACAGGAGCTGATCTGGGGATTTCTTTAGCAGCTGCTTATTCAAAAATCGACCATTGTCCTTCCTTAATCTGAATTTGGATCAAGCCATTTCTGTTTCTGTTTACCCTCAGAAGAAAGTCTTATTTTTAATCTTTTGAAACAAGGTGACAGATACAACAACTATAGGGTTGTAACGCAACCCCGCCATTGAAATGTGAAGAGCTCAGCGTTTCTTTGTTGTGCATATCAAGCAAGGGATTCTTGCACTGTGTTGCTACAGGTTGCTACAAATGTAAAAGGAAGGTGCATTCATTTCAACAGCTGCAAGAGCTTTTTAAAACCAGGTTTTCTTGCCCATCTTTTTGTTCAGATTCTCATACTTGTTTACAGAAAAAACAAGTAGATGATGCAGTGTCTGAGTCTATATAGGGGCGCTGGGTTTGTTTGAGTATAAATTTGGCTTATTAATATGAACAGAAGGCAGATCTTTAGCAAAATTTACATGTAGGGGTCAGACCAATACAATTGCTAATCTAAATTGTATGTTACCACTTTAAAATTAATGATTAATAGAGGTTACTTGTTCTATTTTCTTAAGGCCTATTTTCTGTACAGTTCCAAGTGCAATAACTTAAGACCAGATCAATAAACTGCATAAGTACAAATATTACCACCCTGGCATAGAACATAACCTTGCCTGAACTTTATGAGTTCAAATGGAATATATGAGTCTTCTCTTCAAATATCCCTTCTGGGATGGCAATGGAGAGGGGGACTGTGTTTGTTGTTTATTATAGACTCCATCACAGCTAAAAATTAGTTTTGATTTAGATACAGCAATCACTGAATATCAGGTTAACTTTCAAGCTTCCCAATCCTTTCTAAGCTCACCTTTCTCTCTGTGGGGTTTGAGTCAGGCTGCTCTTTCCTTCCCAACCCTTTCCTCCCACAGTCAAAATTCTGCAAGGCCAATTTTAGACCCCTGTAACTGCTATGAAGCCTCTTGTAATGGATGACTGGCTGAGAATCTAATGACCCTGGTTCTGTTAAGGTGGAGCAAGACATATATTTACTATTTGTATAAGAAATTCTAAGTCTGATTCAACCTAAGGTTTGAATCAGCTGAGAAGATGCCGTTTTGGCTGTGGAGCATGTATGGTGGTATAGAAAGAACTGAACAATCACCACACAGTAATGCCTCCATGGAGAAATGTTTGCATTGTAGAGCCCTAAATAAGAAGTGCAAGAACTAAGAATAAAGCAGAATAAACTTCTCTGAAGCTGTGATTGTAGATGTATGTAAAGAGATACTGTGCATGTAAGACCTATGCTCCATGATGAATGACAGCTGTGATTGTGTCTTTCCTTTGGGGCAAGGCAGAAAAATGATGACTCTTCATATCCACTGCACTTTGGTTAGGCTAATTACTAGGAACTACCTGAATATACAATGAATTTGCAACAAGTAATTTATCTAACATATTGAAATTTGGGTTTATATTCCCTTACTGCATTATATCTGTGAAAAAATGAACTTAATAACCATGCACAAATCTTTGAAGCTAAATGTGGGTTTGGACCCCAGCAGAACTGATTCCTCCTCATAGAATCTATGATTCTGGGGCCAGTTAAGACTTCTTGCCTCTCAGGCTCTGCCTGACCTGAGACATGGGTTAGCAGAGCTTTAGCTCTCTATTGGTCACTTCTTCCAGGTTGGATGAGTAAATTGACTTTGAAATACAGAACGGAGTAAAGGCCTTTTCTACAAGCTGAGGTTTTCTCCACTCCTAAGGAAACATGGTCAGAAGGAATGAATTTACATCTCCTTTGCATCAGTCAGGCTGAGGACAGGGCCCTTGATCTTGTAAGAAGTCAAATCTGGCAACAAACTCTAAATCTAAGCTGAGCTGTGGACTTCAAATGCGGGCTTGACTTTCTCTGCTCCACCCTGCAACTACACAGCATTTAACAGGCTTATAGCTCTCATAAGCATTTTCTAAACAAATACACTAGGTACAGGCTTCATGATGGCCTTTTAAAGCAGAACCCAAACCTTATGAAATCATGATTTGTCACTGGAAATAGCCAAAAGCTGGGTGGAAGCCCAGCTGGTGAGAAGTTCATTTGATGAATGAGAGCAGAAGAGTGATGACTGCATGGGAAATAGCTCCGTATCAGTAGTACACACTGCTTGGTCACCCTTTGCTGTTGATGCTGCTATCTGCACTGCACTCTCCACTTCTGGGGCCATCCAGATGTTTGGAACCAGGCAAGGCTGTGACCTTACCTCTGACCAGCTGGGCTTGTCCCTGCAACACTGCCAGCCATTCACAGAGACTTCCCAGGCAGCGTTCATGACTGTGCAAGCTGTCCTCAGGCGTTGTCCCAGAAGCAAGGGCTATTGCATAGAGAAAAGTTTATAGAAGAACAGCTGTGGAGATGGGCAGCCTTATTTCATACAGAAAAGCCACAGATAAGACATTCAGTGCAACTAAACTTGATGTCAGAAAAAAAAAATATTGCTTGCCTCTAGAGAAAGTCTAACACGCAATGAATTGGTACTTGCTCTGCCTTCAGGGATGGAACTGTGATTTGGATGACAAATGGAAATGATGCAGAGTTGTCCTTTGAGCATGCTGGCTGACTTTAATGATGTGCCAAGAAATATGTCGCCTGTTCAGATCCTGCCTTCCCCTCAGCCCATAGTTGTGTACAGCCAGGTCAGGAGGAAGCAGCACCAGTGCCGCTCAGATGGTTGCTGCCAGGAGGAGGGAAGGAGAGCCGAGCCAAAAGTGGCAGGGTACGTTTACAAATCTCGACTTGACACAGCTTGGGAACTTCTCTCTATGGGATTTCTACATTGTGTGGGAGTGGGAACACTCTGTTCGGTCTATGGGGCCCCCAAACCTCTCTTTTTTTGGCAAGGAAGTGAAGGAAGACCATCTGAGGTAGGTAGGCCTCTTCCCATAGATTTTCTACAGGGCAAAGGTGATCTAGGGTGCAGCATTTAACTGATGTACATGGCCTGCTCTTTTGAATTGGAATTAAAACCTTATTTGAGATCCAATTTAGAGTGTGACGAAAAAAAGAAAAAACAAGTCAGAGGCAATCTCTCTCACCCTCTCCATTGTCTCTGTGTGGGTTATATACCTGTTTGCATGCAAATGCTAGCCCTGTCACTCTAGAGAGCGGGCAGAAAGCCTGAATGGGGCAGACGGCAGCATTCCTCTGGACCCAGGGATGAGGGTGGGGTTTGATCAGCCAAAGAAGAAAAATGTCAACATCTGTCTGTCACTGCACGGCAAATGGCCAATTATCATTTTTTTTTCCTGCCTCCCTAAGCTGCAGTCAGACAAAGCCGCCAAGCTCCAGGCTTTGTTGTCTGCGCCATTTCCCACCATCGCTCCACCTCTGATATGCTAATGGCAAAACTGAACGTTTTTGTGCAGCTGAAAAGGATCTTTGGGCACATTCACTGGGTCAACAATCCCAACTGCTGTGCTTGGACTCAGCCTGCTGTGCCAAAACCCAGTGCCAAGGGACTTTCCTCCCCCACACCGATCCTATTTAAAAAAAAATAAATAAAAATGATGGAGTTAACCATCTGTCTGTCTTGATGTCCAACTTGAACAAATTACAACATGTTATACTCCCCTCAAATACTTTTTGCACTGTCAAGCCAGGCTGGACTCTCCAGTGTGAATTGCTGCCTCACTAGATGCAACTTGGGACTTGAAAGACCCGTCTCCTCTCTGCTTCAGAGGACCACAGAGTAGCTAGGTGGTACAGAAATACTTCTGTGTTTATACAGTTGGCTTTGCGTGCGTTAGAGCAAAAGTAACACTGACAAACAGTCTTTTGTTTAGAAAATAAACCCTGTCATACATGCAATGTTGGGCACAGAAAGCAAACTTGATGACATAATCCCATCTATTGTGTAGTAATAGTAATGCACTTAAGCAGTAATTCTAGATCTGGTTGAAGAATAATTACGGAGTTTATTGGGTGACAAGTTTCCCATTCACTGATGTTGTGGAATTGCCAGGAAAAATGGGCTATAGTGCCCAAGACAAGATGCTCCTAAGTCTGTGACAAATTGATTTTGAAGTATTTATCATTTATAATTAGTCACCTGAACTAAGTGCAAATGCTATGAGTGATACGCCACTCCTTTTGCTCATGCTGTACTAACACCATCAGTGCTTTATAAAAAAAGCAGTGAGTTGGCAGGTTCTTTGATGGCAAAATCTGAAGCAATTTTGCAAGCAAGCTTGTGTTTTAAAGCACAGTAATACGCCATCATTACTCAAAAGAACTATGACACATACAGGCGTGTCGACTGCAAGCACCCTATAAAAACTACCGGATGTTAAGGCCCAATGACATGAGATAAAAGCTGAAGAAATTTGAAAACTGACTAAACAAAGCAGTCTGATCGTTCAGTGGCTTCCAGTTGACCCCGAGGAGAGATCTGGGTAAAGCTGGATGAATGCTCCAGCCAAGAAAAAGGCAATAGTTGCGAGTGTTGTTTATGAGATTACAACTTTAAAATGGCCTGCGTAGTAAACAGTGCTGTAATAAAAGCTGACCTTTGTCAACAACTTGCTTTACTCTCATCTTAATATGTGCTCGTGAGCAGTGAGAGAAAGGTGAATTGTCTGGATCTAGAACCAACTCACCATGAAGACTCATACTCATTGATTCCTACACAGGGCAATTAGCAAGATGAAGATTTTCTCCTCATTTTTGAAGGTGATATTCATCTTTGTCTACTTCCCCATTTCGGCTGTGCTGGGAGGCACGTACACAGCACCTATGCCGCCGTCTTTGAGCTCTATCTGGTGTGTTTACGCTGACTCCCACCACTCTACATCCCCTGCAGGATTGTTCACCCTGACCCTGGGAAGTGCTGTTGGTGGTGCCTTCTGCCACTTTTCAGGGAAGGTCTTTTATAAAAAGCATGCACAGCATGAAGTAGGAAGCAGATGCAGGCTTGCTCTGCACACTCCTCTCCAGTTCCCGGCATATGGTTGATAGTTAAAAAAACATGGATTTGGATGGTGTGAAAATCTATTCATCCTGTATCACAGAGAATAAATTATTTCTTTTTGGTCATATGCTGCGTGTTGTCCTGACTGCACCCTCCTGTGCTCTTATGAAGGAATGTTTTAGACTCACAGGCAGTACTGATCAGAAAAACCCTCTGTGCTGACCTTCTGCATGGCAGAGGCCAAAGATATTCATCCAATCACTTTTTTTTTGTCCACATCATGATTTCTGATTGTGCTTGTATCTTTAATGAAAGAAAATCAAGCCTGGTTTATGGTAATAAAAGGACAGAAAATCCAATGTAACTGTAAGTACACTGCCCCAGTGCCTTCTCGCCGCTCATATTGGAAAACTTACTTTATCTGTGGTCTGACATTTTCTGTCTTTGAACTCCAAGAGCTGGCTTTTGCTACATTAGTGCCTGGGTTCACAGTCCCTGCGCTCCCCTGTCCCAGAGATTCTCTCCTGTTCTCCAAGGCCATGAAGCAGCTGCCCATGGCCAGGAGTGTGTGGGATGGACCAGCACCCTTCTGGACATGTGTGAGCTCCCATGGGGCAAACGGCTCAGGAAAGGGCTCTGTCCTGCTTAGTTCTCTTCCATTCCCTGTAAGTCTGCAACGTCTCAAATAATCTGTAAAGCTTTTCTTTGATAAACTAAATAGACTCAATTTAATTAGGCTCTCTGGCACACTTCCAGGATCCACTTTTATAGTTCTTTCCTACAACTTTTTTAGGTTGCTGGCAGCCTTTTTAAAGCCCAGGCACTGGACTGAGATAGACACTGTATGATTGTGCTAAAAAAAGGTGGAAAACCATACTCAAATTAAGCTCAATTTTCGTATTTAATTTTAATAAGTTTTTTTGGCTTGTTTGACTCTTACTATGTGAAACTTGGGGGGAGGGGGGTGGTTAGAGTGTTGTCAAGTCATTAGTCTTTGCCGATCTCCCAAGGATTCAGACACACGTGCCGCATACAACATATACCACCTCAGAACACATACAATAAAATAACAACTGACCCTTTTAAACATTATATTCACACTTGACAGATTCACACACCCCCAGGTGGGTTTTTATGACCAGCTTGTAAAAACAAGTGCATTTCTTCCCTCTTGCACTTGTACACCAAAGAACAGCTCTGATAGCAGCACTCTTTGCTGTACCAAAAGCTGGAGCAGCTTCATCTTGTGAATATTGTGAATCTGTCTTTCTTTTTTTAATTAGACCTTGGGGTGTGGGGCAGGATCTTAGTCTGATCAGGTCCTATCTGAGTTCAAGCTGACACTAGGAAAGGGAAGAAGGAGTAGAAGTGATCATTAGAGAGGGCTGAGCCACTGCACCTCTCCTCCCATGCTTGAATAATATCCCTAACAGTGTTCATCTTACAGGGAGCCTGTGCTCACCAACAACATTATTTAATAATTATTTAAATGCCTGAAGGTACCAATCAGGATACTAGAAAAAGCCTAAACTTGTGGGAAGAAGAAGCTGTTGTTGCCCGTTATGCAGAGTGCTGAGCACTGTCCAGACACAAGATACCCTTGTACATAGCTGAGAAGCCTATTGTTTTTCAGAGGCTGCTATTTTTGTGCTCATATGACAGCCACAGAGACGTCTGACCTGTGAAAGTCCTACATCCACTAGTTTGTTTGTAATTGGAGGAACTCTAATTACAGCAGCCCCACAAAAGAAACCCAAATGATTTTTCTTTCTCTCCATAGGTTTAGAGGAGTAATAGGTGGGGAACAGTATGCATACAAACATGTATGTATGCATATGTGTACACACACATGTACGTACATATCTTTTTCCGTCAACTAAATCAGGAATATAGGCCAAATATGGATAACAGCTGAAATAAAATAACAAATCTATTAGCACAAAATCATATGCTGGATATTGAAGTCAATTTCACTGCATGGGTAGTAAACTGGATGCAAAAGAAACAAATAAACTGAAAGCAAAATAAATAAATAAATATACAATCTTTTTTTTTCTCCTACTTGATACAGATTGCAAGTATCTTTAACTTGTTCAGCCCACTCTTGAAATTTGAAGTAGCAGCATGCATTTGATTGTGGTGTGAAATAAGGCATAACACTTCAAAATGAGGATGTGTAGTAATTTCAGAAGCCTGTTTTTCCTTTTGTAGATTATACATAATACCAGGCTTCAGTCCAATTTCCATTTTAGTGGATATTGGGGAGTTGAGAGGAAATGTTTATTTTAGCAACTGGGTAAATCAAAATTGTTTTTGCTCAAAACACAGTCTCTGAGAAGGCTCTGCAACCACGGATTCAGCATCGTTGAATCAGCATCGCGTGGGGTGCCTGGGGGCTCCAGCAGGGTTTGTCTGTGCGCACAGGATGGTCAGAGCTGTGCAGAGGAAGCCTTTTGCCTCACATCTTTTGCACACTGTCTGGTCTGAACTGGTTGAAAAGGTCTAGGGAATCAGGTGACCAGAATGAAACTGTTCTTGCAGGACTTCTTCCTTTTTCAATACCTTCATCCCATATATAATAACACGCAATTCATTCTTAGACTCAGCGAAAGACTGTAAGATTATCTTTACTATTATTAATAATATTTCACAAACTTTGGACCGGACTTGATGTTTTTCAAACCTTAGCTCAACATGACAGTATTGCAGTATGGCTTTTCAGAACATGTTTATACTGGACCAAGAAATACTCTGTTTATTCAGGAATTGTCTGTGGGCTTCAGACACTGGAGTTCAGAAGCCCTTCACTTCAAGAAGAGGCGGCTAGACCAGGGCCTGACTAGGGGACAGTATGTTTGGGTGTTAGTCCATCACCTGTGGGAAATCTTGCAGTGCCTGTTTAAGAGTCTCTGCCAGCTGCTTGCTCTGTCTCTCTGCTGGAGATCATCACTGTTCTGGAGCCAGGGAAAGGAAGTCTTCTTCCATGGGATCCTGTGCCTGAGGTCAAATGACCAAAGAAGCTGTTTCAGTCTAATACTGGATGTTGCCTGAGACACTAGTGTGTATGGACCTCTGCCAGCCTTACCATAGGAGAAGCAGACAGGTAGAGGGTGATGAATCACCACAAGGCTGAGGACCAAAATCATCTTCAACTATTACATCAAGGTTTACCTCCACGCTTCTGGAGAGGCGCTGTCCATTCCAGACAGAGTGTCTATGAGGAATCTACCTTGCCCACAGTAACTCCTGTTTCCCATGGTGACTGCTTTCATTTGTCATTGTCATTGTGAAGCAACAAAGAATCAGCTTTACTTACCTCTTCTCTGCCCTCTCTTTTCCTTTTGCGTTTGTGGCTTTTCCAGCAGTAGCTGCCCATGTGCAATTTCCAGAATTCAAAGTAGAAATTGCACACTTGATGATGTGAAATCTCTCGCTCAAGCACCTTTTTGCTGTGTTTATTTCTACAAATGTCAATTGATAAAAGAGTGGATGACCTGAATATATAAACTTTATTATAGGTAAGAGAAGAGGGGCTATAGCAGATGAGAACATACAGTACTTGTGTTTTTTGTAAATGGCCCAGTGGTAAATTTTAAACAGGAAGAGGAAAGGTCTGCCTTGTACTGGGAAAGCTGAGACTGCCCAGAGGTTTATGTGCAATTTGCACCATAAGGCTCAGACTATAGTAATCTTAATTGATGATGTTTCATGTATGTTCTGATTCTTTTCTGTGAATAATAGAAGACGGCACTGTTAGAGGAGAAAGGACAACTTGTACTGTTAACTCTACTCTATTGGCGATTTCTTCCTATCTTATACTGCTTTCTTTTCTCTTATCAAGCCCCTTTCTTTTTCTTTTGTCTGAGTGGTTTGTGAAATATACAGAAAATTTATGTATTCTCCTCTCCATTATGAGTGCTCCAATTGCCGGCTCTGTGTGTGTGTGCACCAATGTATGAGTTGTATTCGAGGACTGTTAAATGTCACGTAACTGAACCAAGAGCATTTCAGTCACATGGTGCTGACAAGCTCCACTCATGCGTAGCACATGCCTTTCCATAGCTCAAAACAGATGTCATTTCCCTTGACAGATCCTTCACTGCGTTCCTGAAAATAAAGTTGGGTAAGATTTTGTTGGCCTTTTTTTTTTTTTCTGTTTAAATAGCTTCAAGTTAATACCCATGTTCCCAAACTAAATGGGAGACATGAAAGGCAGCAAATAGATGTTTCTGAGTTATTGATCTCTGCTCTCCAAAATAAATTATCTTAAATAGCTATTCTCAGGGCCATGGCTTTAATGAGAAACACTGCTGTGGCCACATTGCCCTTTTCTATAATGCCAAGGTTCTGCAGCTTAATCCCACTTAGGGCTGGGGATATCATCCTTTCTCATGACTGCAACGGTCCCGATGCTCAGTGTCTTTCTTGCAATGTTATTCAGAAGAACATGATAATAAAAATTCATATGTGACTTGGCCTATCTGGCTGCATGTCAAACTTGGTTTGAGCACTCTCATACAGACAGAAATGACTCTCAGGAAGTGTTCTGGTGAACCATGCTGCTGTGTGACTGAGATGGTCATTAAAGGAAACTATGTTTTTAAATGGTTGACAAGAAAACTAGTTGAGAGACAGACATGTCATCTGTTTGCGTTGTGTATAATGCTTTTTACATAGAGAAGGAAGGTTAGACTTCAGTGAGCATGCCATACTGAAGTAGAAAAAACAAGTAAATTTATCAACATAAGTTCTGGCACACCTGGGGAAAAGGACATTTTCCAACAAAAGAAATTAGTCCTGGATCTTTAACTCATATTTCACTTTGCCTTAAAAGGAAATAGATACTGGTTTGAATTAAATGAGATGCTTGCAGGATTATGTACATGTGTTTTGTTTGTATGTGATTAATAACAGAAGAAATTGGGGGAGAACATGGAGGGGTTAAATATATTCCTGTCTGCCAATACTTATGCTTCTAGTAATTTAGAAACATTGGCTTTACAGATGCTCAGTGTGTCTGTAAAATTCCTTCTTCTCCTGTTTAGAGATTCCCTTTGAAATACAGGACCATGAAGGGTTCTTGTGTCTATCTCCTCTAAGTCAGTAGAATTACCATCTACAATAAAGGCCAGTCTCTTTTCGTTGCGACTCATTGCTGTGATGACTCACATGGATTCACTTGCAGGACTGACCAGATGTGTACGACTGCACATACTTAAAGCAGGAAATATAGAAAACTGCTCTGTGGTCAGCTTCACTGCGTTCCCATGGCTGGCCTATGACTGCTGGTTTCAATGCTCACCATCTACAGGAGGCAAGGACCAGCCAAATCTACACCTTCAACAAATGCCCTCTGTTGTCTACTGAAATATGATTCTCAAAGCCATCAAATACTGTTGTAAAATTGTCTTTCCTGTTCTTCTGAAGCAGTGGCTTTCCTTTGACTAAGACCTTTGAAAATGGCACTGTCAAAGTAGATGAGCTGATACCCTGAATTGTGAATCACCGTGTGAATACTACTTTAGCATATCTTCACTTAGATTTATTGATTGTACAGATTTACCATGACTTGAAGACCAGGATGAGAAGTCCAGCTGCACACCTGGATAAAGAAAGACATAATATACAGAGGAGGATGCTGAACATGTTATGCGAGTTTAAAATAACCTTAATACATTCAGTACACAAACACTCCTGGAAGGATCATATTTACAGCTAATAACTGCCATTGCCAAGTTTTAAAAAGTATTCCTCCTTCACATAAAACAGCTACAAAGATGATGACCGTGTTAGATACTTGGATTGATTTTACAAGAGGCAGTGCAGGTGAGTCAGACTGTTCCCGTTACGGCTCAAACTTAAAATAGCTTGCTGTAAATAATCTTTTATGCTTAACAAAAGCTCATACAATTCCTGATAATTAATTCATCACCCACACTGACATTCAAATGACTGAGATTATAACTTCTAGTGTTGTCTAGTTCATGGTGAGGACATGTCCAGAGAAATTACTGAAGACTGATGTTTTTGAGATAACTGTTTATGTTCTTAGGGCCAAATTCATCGCTTGTGTAAACTGGCCTATTTCCTTCAATTTCTGAGCACAAAAAGTTAATTAAAAGCGTTACAGCAGGCCTGTGGGCTTCCTTTTGAGGAGGCAAAATCAGCTGATCCGTAAAGGTCATATCTCACATCCTAACCCCATGGGCACAGCATGGAATGGATCTCTCACTCTCAGACTGAGGTGCAGTTGATGAACCAGGCTGTAAAGTGTCAGGATGAACCCAACAGCAGCTCCCAATGTAGCAGGGGAAAATAACCCTACCATTCTCTCTTTCCTGTTTTAAGTGCAGTTGTCTGTCATTGAAAGTTAATTCCTTCAGTCATGGCCTTTCAGAAAGGAGTGGAGGATGTGATCTTTCAGTAGCTCTGCACTCTCAAACACCCTGGCAGGAACCTCCTTTGCATTTCACAGATGTCAGGAACACCAGCAAAGACAGGAAAATCCCTGGAGATTTCTTGCTTCTGCAAATATTCATGATTTACACCACAATGGTGACACAGGCTGTAGCAAAGCTGTTCTCTGCCAAGCTTGCATGCCAGACCGATGAGACAGGCATAAGGAAAAAAGGAGGGTGAAGATAACCAAGATTATTTGGCAGGATTGAAGCAAAGGTGAGACCAGAGCACAACTTTCATGTTTACTTTAGAGTTTCTCTAGGGAAACCTTAAAAAAACACCTCCTGTGTTGTATGCTTGCATTTCCACTTGCAGGGATGGGTGCGTTGGAGGAGAAGGCAGTTGTAGTTCCTTCTGCAACCTCCACCCTGCTCAGCTACCACTTGTGCTTACATACCAAAATGGTGGTGGTCATGGCCTGTACCATCCTCTCCATCACTGTGACTGTACACTGCCCTAGCCTGTCACCAAAAGCAGGTAAACAGTCACAAATATAGAGTATAAAATAACTCCAACTTAAAACCGTGAACACTTCCTCTTCTTTTTGCTGCTGGTTTGTTTTTTTTGTTTTGTTTGTTTTTTTGGTAACCTCGCTGAGTTTGGACCCTGTCCAATTAGAAAGGGAAATGCAGGTAAGCCACAATCTGCAGCCAGCCAACACAGCAGCTTCAGCCACTTTGTAGCTGTTTTCTCACTTGGGGAAAACAAACATGAGTACTTATAGTATCTACTGCCAAATCTACGGGGAAAAGAACTTGTTTCTTCACAGCTATTGTGCCCTTCTGGGGGAGTGTGAAGCGTATTTACTTTGTGGGGAGAGTAAAAGCTGGGGAGGTGGCAGACACGAGAAACTTATCTTCCTGAACATGTCAGGAAGACATTTTTTCTTCGTAGAAAAAGTAAGAAATGCTGTAGTGGGAAGAGCAGATACTAGGACTGTGGCAGAAGAGGATCAGTCACTCAGATGAACCATAACTGGGACATGTGGGTGTGGAGAAGGAAGCACATTTGCCCTTGTAGTGGCAATGAATTAATGGGTACAGTAAATTTATGTCTTGTGGTCACCTTTGGGGGAGGAAAGGAATTGCCCACAGCAGCAGCAATAATAAAGTGCCATGAAAAAAACATCTGGAGGACTACAACAGTGGCAGCCATGCCTGGGATTTAGCTGCAGTTGTGTTTTCAAGTGGTGGATCTACAGATCAGATGGATCTACACCCAACAGGGCCTTTCAAGGATTCAGGATGGAGTTAATATGTGTGCTGTTGCTGTTTGATGAGATTTCATCCCTTGACTGCCTACAGGCACCTAGGAAATGCCCTTGTAAGGGCTGAGAGTAAGGAAACTTAGCTGTGGCACAAAGTCCTCCACTTCAGAAAATGTCTAGAAAGGCTTTTCCTTGAGCTTCAACCTCTTGTGGTTGTGGGCAACAGAAAGATCCTGACCCTGAGGAAGTCCTTGCTATGCCCCAACGTGATGCTGTGTGAGTATATGCCTCCTGCAGCTCAAGGGCAGGTTTTACCCATGGAGGTGGAGGATGACCCCAGGGCCTCTACAAGTCAAGGGCAGGCATGGCATGGTACAGAAAGGACAGAAAATGGGAAATATCTATTAAGTTCTTGTTTCACATGGAAGAGCTTCTGGTGACTTTCCCCTTGCCGTGGAATGGTGATCCACCTCTCTTCCTGTGGATTATATGGGGATCGAAGAAAACCAATAGCGTAATGTTTTATCAGATTTGCAGGAAGCATGAAGCCACAGTTTGGGGAAGTGAACAATATCAATCATCTCAATGGGATTATTAACTGCTTAATTTAGAGATAACAATTTAGGTAGAACCATAATGAGCTATTTTACTTTTGGTGACTTAGAAGATGCATCCAACTTATTCCATGGTATCAAACTGCCTCTTGTGTCTGCACGTGCCCTCAATCCCAGCTGCACAAACTCACATCTTTCCATCAGACAATTTAGATGTAATTGTTATCTCATGAAGGAGAAAATCAGTGGCACTCTGCAAATTTAGAATGTGGGCAGTCTTAAAGACATCGCAATTAGTATCAGGATAAATAACACACAGGCTGTGGGAAACCTTTGATTTTCCCCAAGAGGTTCTTTCTCATTCCTCTGTTTTTTCTTTAATCAGCATTTTCAGTGAATACAACACAGAAATTCTGTGCCATCTTTGCTAAATGTAGGGTTTTGCTGCAGAAGAAATACAAAATATGTGGCTAGAAGAACTGGACAATGATTAAGTGGCATGTGCTACTGTCACAGGTGTCCCTTGCTGCCTGGAGACCAGTCCTTCTCTTATCTGCATAGCAACAATACAAGGAGCTGGTGCTTGGTCTCACAGTTGATGTTGTCCAAGGGGAAAATGGTACTGGAGAAACAAGGAGCAGTTTCTTACACCTCTTTGTGTGAGGGCAGAACAGGCTGCTGCTGGTGCAGATGCCTGGTGGGGCAGGCAAAGGCAAGGGCTGACAATTAGTACTGGCAGCTTTAGCAGTGACTCTCAAATATGAACTTGAGAGATGAAAGCATCAAGAATCATAAAAAAGTGAAAGCGCAAGTAAACAAATGTAGATGTGGTTGTAGATTTGATGAGTACTCTAGTCAAATGTGTCATTTTCTTTGAAGAATATGGAAAACATCGAATACAAAAGTGAATACTGATTTCAGAAACTTGAGTCTCACCTGGATCTTCTGCTTCTTCACATCCTTTTTTCTTTTTGCTTACTACTATTGTTTTCAATGATTACTAAGACACCTCTAGAGGCATCCTTTGATTTTTTTGATCTCTTTTTTCATCTTACAATAACAGTTCCTTCCTTTCCTCTGATTGTGTAGCGGTTCTTCGTTAGCCTGGGGAGGGTCACACATACACGCAATTCCTGGATGCAATTGCAAGTGCGGACCACTGCAATCCACTTGCATGGCTCTGCTCACTGTCATATTCTAAGGCTTCTAAAATGTTTTATGAACACTTCACACTTGGCTGTCTGCAAATCAGATCCCCATTGGTTTTTTTTTCAGAGTGTGCTTTTCAACAGATAAACCAGAATGGAAATAAACACTTTTCTCCCTTAAGGTACCTTATTGCAGCACATCTTTCCACAAGAGAAGTTCATAACGTTCCAGTGCACATGTAGCAAGTATGTGGCTATGAATGCATTGCAGCGGTGGGCTGTGCCCCTGGGACAGTCTCTCAGGTGCACGGATTGAGATGCATCAGGAACTCTCTCCAGACTGGTTTTCCAAGCCGGTAGTTGAGGATGCTGTAAGATGAAAAGGATTGGAGTGTTATTTAACTATGTGTCTTAAATGGGGATGTAGGGATGGATATTATTTGAACAGGCCTGTTATTTTGCTGTGATTAATTACTCTTTGTGGTAGACTAGTGAAACTAGATAGCAACTCTTCGGTGTTTGGATATCATGCTGCTCCTTCACAATCTAGAATGCCAACTCTGACCTCCACTCAGTTAACGGCAACAGAAAGCCTTCATCACAGTGGATATACTAACTATTTCTCTCACACAAATGCATTTTTTCAGTGGCTTCACAAGCTTCTGTGTGTGATTTACAAGGGACAGCAAAGAGCATGACTTGCCCACAAATCCTATTTGGGCGTCTGTCTTTAGTTAGGGGAAAAAATCTTTAACCCAGAGCTGGTGCCAATGAATCAGTCACACAGCTGTGGTATGTGCACAGTCTCTCACAGAGACAGAGTAGCACAGAGCTGCCTGAGTAGCACCGATGCTGACCCTTCCCCAGGATGTCTGTTCTGGGTCTGTTCCCCAAAATCCTGCAATTTCCATAAGGGTGCACAGTTCACTGACATCACTGATGGTAATATTTTTAAGTGCATGCTTAAAATAAGGATATTTTCAAGGAGTTTTCTGAATTAGGGTTTAGGAACTCTGTCTCTCTCATGTTGCTAATTAAAGATGCTGTGATTTTACCTCCAGTTGCAAACTTACTCATTTACACTAGGAAGAGAAAAGGAAAATCAACGAGGATTGAAACAACTGCAAGATGAGATGCACATGGGCGAGGTCTGTGAGAGGGAGGCTGGAGGAAAGCTGCAGCCATTTTGAGACACACAGAGTCTCTTTTCCACTGAACTCAGTCTTGGAAAAAATAAACACTCTTATTTAATCGAGAGGTTTAGTGATTCTCTATTATAAGCCTCACATCACTTTTCCGAGAGCAGGATGGCAAAGATCGCTGACCAGCCACTTCTGCAAAAGCAGCCTCTGCAGGAATGCACTGTTTTCATATTCCACTGATGAGACACCTGTCATGTGTGTATTGATCGTCCTTTTGTTTGTCAAAGGCACAGTTTATGTATGGGAACTAACCCTCTCATCCCTACAGGAAAAAGAACAACGATCATGTGTTTCCAATGAGCTCTACAAGAAAATCCAGAGCACCTAATGAGGCAACTCCTTATCACCGCAGCGGATGCAGCAGCAGCATGTGCAGGGTGCAACACAGTGGGGGATGGGGTCCATGGAGTGGGGTGCTGCTGACTCTGGAAGCTCCCCTGGCTGAGGTGCTGCACAGGCAGTTGATACGCCTTCCCATGCCAGGTGGGCTGCAAGGCTGTTTTTCGCCTTGCCTGACTGATGGACTCTGTCTATCTGTCTGCCTGTGGCCCCTTCACAGAAATAGGACGTTAAGGTGCAGCTGCTTCCTGGCTGTGGTACTGGCTCCATTCTCCCAGGCACATTCCAGTTTCTCTTGCAAGAACTCATGATTTCTGGAGTGCTGGTGTTCAAGCCACACCTCTGATAGTGTGCAAACTAAAGCAAATAGACACAGCAGCTCTGAAAAACTGCTGAGGCCTTGATCATGCATTATTTAGTTAAGAGAAGAGATATGGATATCTTGATGAAGTCTACACAGATTTCTTTGTTTCAGTTTCCTCAGTGGGCCAGACCTTTTCTCATGCTGAAAATAAAGCCCTATGCAGCGCCCTTTTTCTCCCTCTTTTTGCTTTGGACTTCTCCTTTGTGTCTTGCCAACTCCTCCAAGAGACGTCTTTGCTGCTGGCTTTTTTTTTTTGTAATTCTTTTTTTTCTCTCTCTCTCATTCTGAAACACTTAATTTCCCTTCTAGTCTCTTGTCATGTGTACGTCTAATCAGCCTTATCTAGCTGATTTGCTACAGTCTGCCTGGTGTTCGGAGTTGAAAACGTCCTGCCCCTAAGACTGAAACCCTAGCTTTTTCCAAAGGTGTGCTGTATAAATGGATGGTCATAAAAGTTTAATGACCTCATTAGTACTTGTTTGCAGATGGCAAAAGTGAGCGCTTTCCCTTTTTGTGAGATATAGATCTAAGTGAAAGAAACAGGGAAAGGAAAAGGCAAAGGAGACTCATTTCCAAGATAACTTACAGCCCAATCTGGATATACATGAACTGCCCTTAGTAGACAGTAGCAGGCACTGATGATTTCACATAGTTTTCTGCATTGCCATATCTTCAGTCCTCTGAATGTGTATATACATCCCTCTACATATGGGAGGTCAGTGGGAATACACAACCCAATGAAGTATATATATTACTCCAGTTTCATATGACAGCAAAATGACTGCAGGTTTTCTGAAAAATCATGGATATTTGACCTTCATATTAAACTCATGGAAGAAGAGCCTACTATAAGAATGACTCCCATAGTGAGAAAACTGTCCTTAGGCTGGACCATGAAACGTATACATCAAACCCATTGTTATTGTTATCAATACTAATTGTGTATTTTTATGCTACCTGAAACACCTCTCTCACTGTTGTGGAATGGAATGGACTAAATCCTTGAGGGGTAGGTGTGGGATAATCAAAAGTCGCATCTGCTGCAACATGTGGTATCAAGAAAAGCCTCTAAAGATGCTGAGGTTCACAGATGAGGTTCATCTCACTTAACTCAAAGGACCTGAAATGTAGATGCCTCTTCGCCTCAGTCCCTAAGGTCTCTTCCTTAGTCAGAGGAGAGAAACAGGCCAAGGGTGAAAGGGTACATCATCCACATTCATTCAGATCTTCAATTCACTTTGACTGAGATTACCTTCCTAACTTAAAACAGATAAAATTAACCCTTCTCATAATGTTTTTACAGGGTGGTAGCTGTGCTACAAAGCTTGTAATGGGTAAGAAGACTAGTTAGAGCAGAAGAAATGTGCTAATTCAGTCACAGCATAGCAGTGTAAATGCACAGAAAGTCGTAGAGGACAGAAGAAAATACTGTGTTTTGCTTTCCTCATGGGAGGAGAAAATTGAGCATCACTACAGCGGCATTTAGTGTAAGGAACTGTATTTTTGTAGTAGGAAAGCCATGAGGGAGTTTTGAGAGTAGGCCATGGGGATGTCACAACGATACACAGATGAGGGAGAGAGGGCAGCTGGCCCATCCACCAGGTCAGCTGAGACTCAAGCACTTAGGAGAATCCTACTATAATGTTTAAGTGAAATTGATAACTTCATTTTACTGTTATACATTTTTCTTGCTTTGTAGCTTTTGCCCCTCATTTTTCAGATGCCTGTTGCTTTATTAGAGTAAACTCAAGTTGCGTTGAAGTTAGAAACAATCTCTAATAGGCATAAAGTGCTTTACTACCCCAGGATTGACTAATCCAAAGAGTTTTGTGACTATCGCACATGAAGACAATGCAAGGCTTTTAAAAGCTGTCACGACGCATGGGAGAGGCCCTTCAGCAGGTATCACTGTATTGAAAGCACTGAGAGAGGATATTTCGTGGTGAAGCTCATCATTGAGCTTGCTGAGGATGAACAGGGACTTGACTCGCCATCATCTTCTTTGCTGATCAGTGCCCTAAGCTCCAGGTGCTGGCTCGTCCAGCATAGTCTGCAAAGACTTTCTAAGGAAAAATGATCCAAGATGTACATTCCTGTGAAGATTTTGAGGTGTTTGTTGTTTTCAGATCTGTGCCACTTGAGGGAGAAAAAGCTGTACTGACCTGACCTACTCACACTTTTGTTGTGATGGCCATGGACTGCTCCCTTGTGTGATCTTAAAAGGTAACTCAGGAAAATAAATTGCAGTCATTCTGCACAGAACAACAGCTCCATGGGAAAGTGCATAGGTATCCACACCATGAAAGAAGGTTGACATTACTCTGTTAGCTGCAATCCTGAAAGGAGAAAGGACAGTCCATATCCAATAGTTTTCTCTAATTGTCTCCAAATTAAGAGTTTAGAGGAAAGGGTCAACAGATAGGTTCTTCTGCAAGGCGGGTATTATGGTCTCCACAGCTATGCTCTTTAGTGTACAAGGGAGAATACTGCCTTCTGCAGAAAGAAAACCCCAAATAAGTCAGTACATTTCTTTAGGAGGGATTGCACGGGAACTCAGATTAAATTATCGTAGAGGTTTTATGGCAGTCTGACTCAGTTATGGGTTGGTGAACCTGGAAGTGGTTTCTGAATGTAGCTCTGGAAGGAGAAATCAGGATGATCTCTTAGAAAGGATGTTAAAATATCTGAGGCAATGCAGCCTCCAGCTGCACCTCTAAATCCTTTGAGGTTCATGCTTCAGCTATTACTTGCAGTATCAGTTACTAACCATATACACACATGGTACACAGGGGCACTCACCTTCCTTCCCTCATATAACAGATGAAGGAAGCTCCCTAAATCAGCCCACATGCCATTTCTTTTGTAAAAATAGAATTTTTGCGAGCAATGAGAAAGAAGCTAGACAACAGCTTCCCTCTTAAGACATCTTAAACAGCTAAGCAGTTTGATTAATTACTTCGGGATTTCCCTCGGGCTGTTGCTAAGGTAACAAGAGTGGAAGTGTTTAAAGATGGCTGGATATGCTGTATGCGCTGGAGGATACGTGGTAGCTTTGCAGTAGCAGCCTACATTGTGAGTTTTATACAGCATTAATGTGGAAAACAAAAGATGTGTGCCCACACAGTCTTATGAATCCTCAGACACATCTGCTGAAAACAGAAGAAAAGTCTGCTTTGTCTTTCAGGGGGACATAACAGGAAAGGAATATTGACACTCACTTAAAGGGTCTCTTCCTAGCTCTATAACATCTTCATTTTGCTGGCTGGTTTAAAATGTTTTCTCCCTCTTCCTTATCATATTTGGAGAGACAGTGTTGGCCCAAAGGCTACCTTCCCCCTCTCAGGGCTCATCTCTCAAGTGGAGTCACCTATGCTGCTGCCTGCCCACCCTGCAGTACCCACCACGGCTTGCTTGCTTTGACTTGTGATGGAGCACAGTGCAATGTCCCTGTGTTGACCAACGGTGTCGCATAAGTTGTGGTGGTTTCGTGCTCCACAGCAGCAGTGCCTTTTCTAGTCAAAACTGGTGAGAGAAAAAACAAGAGATTATTATGGTAAAGAATATGGCCCTTACCCACCATTGCTCTGTGGATAATTTGGGAGTAAGAACAATCGTCTTGAGTGATGCTCATGCCAGAATTTTATCAATATTAATGCCCAAGTTAGTTAACACAGAACATGAAGATAATTAGAATTCTTTGGCCCTTTAAGAACCAGAGAAACTGCCTCCTCACTAACTGATCAACTTGCATCCTTAGGAGAGGAAAAGGAGAGTGCAAGACAAAACCAAGCAAACCCATAGCTCACAAGACTGATATAAGAGCTTGTTCTGAGTTTAATCGCTAACCTGTAGTGGTCTGAGTTCCTCCAATACCCAGAGAGATTATTTTTTCTCCTTATCTGACATCCTTCTTCTCCCCAGAGCTTTTGCACACACCTCACAGCCTCCTCCCTGTCTCTCACTTCTGACAAATGGCTCAGCCCAGCTCCTGCAATTCTACTCAACTTTACAGCTGAGCCAACCCAAAGCCTTGAAAGGACCCATGCTGATTTGGTAATTTTTTATTTGTAGACATCCATTTTCTCAGCAGTGACCACAAGGAGAAACTCTTAAGTTTCCAAAAGCAACTGCTCAAAAACGTGACACTTTCAAAGCTTTGTGCTATGAGATGCCAAATGCCCATAGCTCTCACTTAGCATCTCACAGGATGCTTATGGCTCAAACTGTGCAGAAATTAATTCTTCTGGTTTACTGATGCTGCCTAAAAAATAAATAAGAAACATTCTGGAGGAACTGAAATAGTGTCTTTGAAGATCTTTTGGACAAATTGGGAAAAATTTCAGGCTGAGCAAAACAATTGCTGAAACACAAGGCTCCAATGTGATTTGGAGAGTTTAATATTTGTCAATACTCTCTGACAATACAGTCTCAACATTGCTTTGTGCTACTGCATCTGTATTTACCTCCCAAAATTGTTTCCTTTAAATTGTTGAGTTCTGCATATCATCTGGCAAACTACAACTACTGTTGCTCTGCTGAGCCACTGGATACCTTTAACTGCAGTGGACAGTGCTGCTATCATATAGATGATCACATAGTCCAGATAGCCCATTATGGTACAGCAAATGAAAAGTTCTTTGGCTCCCTGTTTATATACCGTCATAAATTACCCAGTTCAGGGATATTTAGGAGATATCAGCCTTATTAACAAGAAATTATCACTATTGTTTTGAAGTATCTGTCTGCCCATGTATGGTACGTGATCAAGATGGAAAAGCGTAACTGAAGTCTTACATCCCTTTTCCCACAGCAGGCATTTCTCTTCTACAGTTTTTTAAATTTGACAGGACAAAGCTCTGCAGGAAGGATAGAGCACTGACAGTTTCATCCTCTCTTCCAGCTTCACTTCCCCTGGGTGCTATTTTTTTTCCATTGAGCAATTCTTGCTTTAGTGATCTTGCTTCTCTCTCCTGAGAATCAACAAAGACATTTCAACAAGTGAATCACAGGGAATAGGCATCAGATGATTTTTTAATCTCTTGGGAAAAGGAGGAAAATGGGATGTGGTCTATGGCATTCTCCTGTCCTGCAGCAGAAAATTTTAGCCTCTAATACAGCAGCATCTCTGGTGCTGCTGGCAGTCCTGCCTCCCTTTTCCTCTCATTTTGGATATGCAACTCCTGCCAGGGGCAGCACCATCCTGGAGGGTGCTGCCCTGCAGGAAGGGGTGAACTGATCCTCCATCCTATGACTGCTGTCCTCACTGGGGCTCTCCACACATGGAGGCAAGACAGCCCTGCCCACTCATCTCACATCCTGCAGCTTAGCAAGAGGCCATACGGACATCTGTGGCCATCTGAGTTCCCACATGGGTATTGCCATGAGAACATGGTAAAAATCAACCCACAGTTTCTAGGATCTTCCTGTATTTACTTTCTTGGAAGGCAAATACACAGAGTTTTTTCCCTAACTTATGCAAGTCCATGGCAAGAGAAGGCTGTAAAATGCACACAGTGTAAGGCAGGGAGGCAATTATTTCAGTGTGAGACCATGATGCTAGGATGACCAGGTTGGGACATGCTGTGAAATAAGGTGAAAGCAGCCCTCTGCTCTGCATCTTCCAGCTGTGATGCTAACACGAAGGATGATTTCTAGCAACTTTTTTCTGGAGTTTTTTTGCAGTGCTACAGTTCCCACTTTCCCAGCGCTCACCTGCAGAACCAGTGGAGACCACACAGCTGGTGCAGCAATTCACATTCAGGTGAATTAAGTTAAACCGACGGTGAAAGCAGACCAGAGAATGGAATTGAGTTGCACTTACAACAAAGGTGTGTGCTCAATACCGTTGATTCTTTTGTGGAAATGTTGCCTTGACTTGATAGGCAATACCAAGAAGCATGAAATGTTGAACTTTTTAAGTACCTCTACAGTTTGCTCCATAAACTTGAGTCGGAACCTTAAGCTGAAGAGAGAAACATCCTGTTGATGAACCCAAAATAATCCTCAAAGGAGCTTTGAGTAAAAACCTATAAGAAACTGTGAATGAAATTTTAAATGATAAAATAAAGGAACACCAAGTTCATGTGGAATTGCAGTAACACAAGGATGAAAAGCAATGATGGCTTCCAACTGTTTAAGAAACGATTGTGGGAGCTCCATGTTTACAGCTCAGATTTGAGGTTTTTCAGAAAAACCTGCACAGTTCTGGGTTCATATGGGACAGAGGATGAGAACTGATGATGGTTATTTTTTGTGTTGGTGTAGCAGAAATAGAAAATAAAAGCAAAATTGCATGCCCCTTGGCATTTGTTGCTTTGTTTACTTTCATTTACTTAAGGGTTATTTTTGTATTCTGTGAGCTAATTTCCTTGGGAATTGATAAATAACAACTTCCTGGAATATTTTCACCCCTGTAAAATCTTGGCATGCCATAACAATCTCTCAGCGAACATAAGGATCTCAGACAGACTTTCCCACCCTTTCCACCCCCGCAGAAAACTGTTTGGAGAAGAATCATGATAAAAGAAAATCTAAGACATCTTATGGAGCAAGAAGAAGGGGAATAGCTTTTCCTTGGACAGATGTCTTTTTGTGAATCATGAATACAGAGTTGCCAAACATCATAGGTCACTCAGAAACATGGAGAAAAAGGAACGCATTATTAACAGTTTTACTGCTACTGGACTGCTGGGGTAGAGCTAGGCACATGCAGCTCCCTGGATACACTCTGATAATCCATGGATGGAAAGTGAATTAACAGAGGCAAGGAGCAGGGGAATACCACCAGCAAGTTAAGCAAGAATCCATTTGTGATGCTGCTCCTAAGGGTTCCTCTGCTATAAATGATTTTTGCTTTTTCCCCCCCCATCTTTTAAATTATTTTCTTTGTAGTCAATATGATAACTAACATGTGTGAACTACCATGATATAAAAGCACAGTGAAGACACTTAGCACAAGACAATTAGCTCTACACTCCTGAATGAGGCCTACCTTGGTGAGTTTTCCTCATGCTAAAACTAAAATTGCCTTAACTTCACCACATTTCTATCTCAGGATAGCGGTGCTAGTTACCTTTTTAATGGTGAAGATAAACTTTTACATTGTGTTTTTCAGCAGTCTTTAAAGTGAAAATTAGATTTATAATTTTAGAACTGAAGGCTGAAGAGCAGTTTTGCAAAATGAGTAATAAATGCAGATTAGTTGTGAATGGTCAGTGCAGAATTGATCCACTAGCAGTCACTTCTTTCTTGATTTATCTCATCTTCCCCACTATGTTCACCTTCTATAACTTTCTTTTGGATACACTCAGCTGAAGCAAAGTGGAAAAGAATGCAAATTAACTTTTTAGAAGACATTTTCTATAGTCTTTCATCTCTGGAGAAGCTTTTAATTACTAGAATAGTTTACTGTTAATGTAGTGGATTTATTGAGCTCTAGAAAATCTTTCAACATTTCATCTGAGGCAGCACACTCCCTTTAAAGTGATGGTGATAGATGTTTGCTGCTGCTGTTGTAAGCAGCCTAGACACAGATGTAAGCAATGCTTTATGAAACCATTTTCCTTGCATCTGTCTCTAAAACCAGAAAGCATACAGGTGCAGATCCCAGCCAGAATGATCAATATGCCACAGTAGCATCACTGGGACACCATACAGCCAGAAGAGAGATGGATTTTGACAAAATGTACAACAGCAGAACACAAGAGAAGGGACAAAATGAGAGCATCCATCTCCATTAAGCCTTGATACCTCTTTCAGCAACAAGATGTGACCGTGATGATAGGTTTGAGTTTGCCTGAAGATAGCTGACATTCTTCTGATAACTTTTAGAATAATCTTACCTGCGGAAGGAGAGAAAAAAGAGGAAAATTAAACATTTTTTTTTTCTGAGAAGATGATGGCTGAGAACTGAGTAAGAGTCTAAAACAGGGCTTAAAGGCACAAAAAGACAGTTCTGGGTGTGTCAGCATGGGTGATGATTATTCTTTTAATGGTGTCATAAAACAGCTGGTTAAGGCTAGTGGGGAAAGAGATGAAACCTGTGGAGACCTGAAAAAAAAACAAACAAGACATCCATTGCCTACTGGGAGGAAGGTATTTTATGTCTAAGGGGTAGCATAGAGGAAAATGAGGATACTTGAGAAAGAACATGCATCGGAGCTGGTCTTAGATATCTAACAAAAGCTGCGGACACAGCTATCATTAATGCTAATGTGAATCTCTGAAGGTTGCTTGGGGGAACCATGAGGATTCCTCTTTGTCCCCAAGGGGCAGCAAAAGCGTAGCTTACCTGGTCATGACAGGTAGTAGTTTCTGTGCTATGTTATCCTGTTTGGGAAGTTGGAAAAGTCAGATGCTATTGCAAATGTGTTTGGGCATTTAGGACCTCTTCAGGAAGTGCATGTCGCTTCACCCTATGTGAGGGAAACAAGGTAGAGGATCTATGGAACTATATATTCATGCATGAACCACCCGATGTGGGAGGATAGTCCATGCTGTCTGATGTTAGTGGCTTCCTATCCTCAGTGGGATGGCCACTGAGATCTTATATGTCTAATTTATTCCCCTTTGTGTCATTCAGTTAATAAACACTAATTATGATTTACAAGCCTTACAGTTAAATATTAGAGATATGTTTGGATTTGAAAGTGACGCAACAGCTGGCAGTAAGCAAAATACAGCTGTTATATCAGAAAAGCTAACTAATGAAACTCTGCATTACTATGATTCTTTTAGATTATTCACCTCCTTCATCACATCCTGTTTAAGTTTTAATCACTTTCTCTAGGCACATACTGACACTCCCTCTTGCTGGCTTACCACCAGATGGACTTTAATAAACTATTATTATATCTGGAAGCACTTTCCTAGCTCTTCATAATTGCTTCTTGTAGTACTTCCGTGTGTGATGCAGAGATTTCATCTTCCACAGCCATACTAACTGCTATAATTGAGCAGTATATTGTTTCTTGCTTTTTTTTTTTTTTTTTTCTTTTTGCTAAGGAATCTGAACTATCTGAGATATTCCCTTGTTTCTTTCCATCTCACACTTTTCCAACCTAGGTTTTTCTGTGATTCGATGAAGCTATGAATTACTGTAAGGAAAATTATGCATGTTTTTTTGTATAGGAAGAAAGTCTATCCAATCCAGCTTAATGTAATTTATCTTCACTGGTCATTCTGATTAAGTTATCTTCATTGGTGATTCTGCTCTTTCTATTACTTGGGAGTCCATTCATTACCATGTTTTAACATTGCAACAGGTCTTGCTTACAACAAACTTCAGATTCAGGCCATAATAAACTCTTCTGGCCACACATGCATATGCTTCTGATAAAGGAACAAATCTTGAGGGCTCTTAATTTGTCAAATGAACAATGTCTCCCCTAACTTTCTTTATCTTCAAGTAAGGTCATCATTATTTCACTAACACACGTTAATCAAAGTCACATTTAGATGAAAAATGTGCATACAGTTAAAAGAAAAGTCCACACTTCAGAGTGTCTGTCTGGGTCATCTGAGAGAGTCATTCAGGTAGACAACCCTTGCTTCTTAAGATTTCAAGCTCAAGAGGATTTCAACTGAAAATGTTGTAGGGATACAGGGGAACAGACTGCTTGAGAAAATACTGTAGTACTATCTCTCTATCTTGGACTTTTCTCCAGAGAGCATGGCCGCCATATATATTCATTCCTTCTGGGTCTGATTTGGTCTGTGGATGGAAAGCGATTTGTGACTCCAAATAATTTTATGAGCTCTAGGTATAAATCATTGCTGGCCTAGATGCTTTAGCAGTTTTAAAAAATGGAAAGAGGCATTTTCAGGAGAGGAAATGCTCCAGCATTCCTAGAACACCAGTGACAGTTTCCAAAAAGGCCTGTTGAGCCCCTTTGGCACACAACTGCCATCAGGAACTGAAAGGGCATTACTGAAGAGTAGAAATGAACCTCGGTTGCTGAGAAAACAGCTTCTGTCCCTCCTGAGAGCCATGGCACCCTTATTATTGAAAAAACACAAATGTTCCCTCAGAGAGAGTTGAACAAATGCAAGTGTTGGGATGATGTCATGCTTTTTTTTGTGTGTATTTACCAGCTTCGCTATTCAATGTCCTGTTCAGGAGCTTGAATAATGTTTGGTTTGGGGAGTTTTCTGTGAAAATTAGCTCAAACTTGGAGGACTTTCCAGCGTTTGCATTTCATTCTGATCTGAATGCTGCTGGAGGGATGCTACAGGACACATAAGAATTCAGGATGGAGTTTCATATTTACTGTTACTGTCGCCAGGTGAGATTCCAAAAACAATCCTGAAAGATAAAAATCACTGTATAGATACTGTGTCTGTTTGTCTGGATTTGTTTCAAGTAAGCCAAGAGTTAAGGCTAGTATACAGTATTCAATTGTATATTGTTTTTTTTTCTTGTGGAATGCCGATTTCAGACATTTCCATCTTTTTTGTCCTACTTTCACCCTACGTCCCATCTTTACATTACTGTTAGTGGCTCCTCAGTCAACCCCACCAAGAGCAGAACCAGCACAGCCGACGGGCAGCAAGTCATCGTAATGAAGTTAAAAAGTCTTAAACGAGCTTTAATTCTGGCAAAAAATTCAACAGTCAGCTATATCCATGAGAATTCAGCAAAGAAAAAAAGGTTGGTGAATGGCTCTGTTGCTGAAGGGAGAATAAGTTGCTGTTAAGCCTCTGACAATACAGCTGTGTTTTGTATGGGGGTGTCACTCATAGTAAAAAGTAGTGTCAAACCTTAATTTTTGTTATTCAGATCTACAATGAGGTCTTGAAATCACAGAGGAAGGTGGTTTGTTGAAGAAAATAGTAATTATAGCAGCAATAATCGAGCAGATTACTAGAGGTTGGAAAAACTCATTGCATGGTTGTGCTCAGAGAGTGTTGGTTAAAAGTTCATGCTCCACCTGGAGACTGGTTACAAGTGGAGGTCCTCAGGGGACCTATGGATGATGTTTAATACATTTATCAATGACATGGAGAATGCCATGGAGTGTACTCTCATCGAGTTTGGTGATGAAGCCAGACTGGTGAGACCAATCAATATGCTTGAGGACAGGCTGGTCATCCAGAGAGACTCAGACCAACACTAAGAATGGGCCAAAAGGAGCCTTATGTTGATCAGCCGGGACAAATGCAAAGCCCTACAATTGGCATGGATCGACCCCTTACTAGGTCAGGGAGAAGCATTTCTGGATAGGACCTGGGTGTTCTGGTGGCTTTTAGGCCAAACATGATCCATCAGGGAGCCCTGACTATGATGAAGGCTAATAGCATCCTCAGTTGTCTCAGCAGAAGTGCATTTAATAGATCAAGAAAACTATTTATTTCCTCTGTGTAACACTCGTAAGACCACCCTTAGAGTACTGCATCTGGTTTTGGTCTCCAATGCAGTAGAGACATAGAAAAAGTGGAGAGAGCTCAGCTTGGAGGACCCCAAGACAGTGGGGCTGGAACATTTGCCCTAGGAGGAGAGTCTGGGAGAGCTGGGCTGTATCAGCCTGATTAGGAATGTCTTAGGGGGGACCTGATGGCAACCTTACACACAGTCTTTTTATTACCAAATATGTTCTTTAATAAGCACACTGATGATTTTATTTTGTCTTCTTGGTTTTTAATTCTCCACTCTAATTTGACCTTACAATTCAGTAGCTATTCCATTATGACAGAAATTTGCCTTGGAATTCCACTTCTTATATTATTTTGCAGGGACAATGCTAATTACAGATATTTTTCTCTCATGTATCTATGAGGTATTTATTCATTACAAAAAAAAAAAAGAAAAAAAAAAAAAAAAGTATTATTCTCCTTCTTAAAATATAGTTTTATAATGGAAGCATAAAATATTTTTTGTAATGGTTTCCTACCATACAGCTATAGCGAGGATATATGTAGTAGACTACTCCAAGAGCATAAAGCAACTATGAAAAGAAGTTTGTAACTGTATCAAATAATAGGCAAAACTGTATATTCAACATATTACTTTAACTGTATAATACTGCTCGTTTTTTTCCTTCAGCATGCAAACTTAAAGAACGTCTCTGCAATGCAATGGCTGGGGGCCAAAATATGGGTTTATTTTCCATTATGTTTTTGTTGGTCTAGGGTTTTTTTCAGATGTTTCCAGGCTGCTACCTGCATGTGATTTCTTGAATCCAGTTATACTTGTTCCAGTCATGTTTCTTATAACCATATAAATGGTCATTTCTGAAATTCTATACTCTGGTTCGTCTTTTTTTCATGTCCACTGTATGCTGTAAGATTCGTACTCTGAATCCCTGAAAAGGGATTATGGGAGTCATCTAGAATCATTCAATGTTATTTATTTCCAGTGATAGCATCGTGTATCAAGTTCAGGAAATTCACCACACATTTGTGGTATATAAGAGTATTTATGGTGAATGAGAGTTGAAGATATTTCCAGCAGGTAATTCACATTTGCAATACTCGACCTGTCTGTATCTTCCACTCCTTGGTTCTCCGGAGGTCCATGCTTAGGTGTATTCACACATTCCTTCCTTCATATTTATTCATTTTTTGCACAGGGAATTCTGAACATAATTGAAGCTGTATAAAAGGGCTAATGGCCATAAAAACAGGAGGGTTGGATTCTTTTTAGTCTGAAAAGGCTTTGCTAATTCATACTACCTGATGAACTGGACTTTACAGGGAAATTCATTTGTTTTTAATCACTAGCAAAGTGATTCTTGTGTGAGGTCAAGAAAGAGCTGATCTCAAAGCTGTTAATAGGAGTGTAGCCTGGCTTAGGATTCATTTGGCCTAACGTGACCATCTTGCAGTCTAGGTGTCTACAGAGGAGCCAGGTGCCTCTACTCTCTTCAGAGATCAATACAAAGAAACAGATCCTTCCATAGCGATATGCAACATATCCTGTAGTACTTACTCAAGAGAGGTTAGATGAAGAGCTCATTTCTGTCTCTGTTTGTAGACAGTTTAGGGTGACTAATTCGGATATCTGCATGGCAGATGTCTAATGTGAGATAGGAGGATTCCTTCCCCAGACATCCCAAACTTCCTCTAAGTTGTAAATTGAAGCAAACAAGATCAGTAATATTTTACTCCATTTGCTTGTATAGCAGCTTAAGAAAGAAAATTTATGAAGAGATTAACTGCTCTTAAAAGATTTATGCACTCTACAAAACTGGCCACTGAAGCAGTTCTGAGTAGTGTCTTCGTAATGGGACCAAGCAAAGTACAGTTTCATGAAATTTGGAGAATTTAACACAAATATATCACTTCCATTTAGTTTTAAATTACTTTATTGTTGGAAAGAACATTCTGCTTTATTCAAGGACTGCTTATGGCATATGTCTTCAGCAGCCTTCTGAGCTATTTATTTCTAATAATGTCTGCCATGAAGTTCTAGTATACTATGAGGAAAAAAAGAGTATTCTGGTCATGTTGCCATTTTCAGCCAAAATCTGCAAATGGATAGTCCCCATGGGAGCATGAATAGTCAATGCAATATTTAAGCTAGGAACAAAATTTAACCTTTGTAAAGGGCAAATGCTAATGCTGTTTTGTAATCCACTACTCAATTAATCCAGCATCCATATCCTTTTATCTGATTCTACATACACTCTAAATTCTTAAAAGCCTGAAGGACATGACCAGTGGAAAAACTTCCACTGTTTTCTGTATGTTTCATTGAGGCTTAAATCTGTGTATTTATCTGGAAGGAGTCAGTGTGAAAAAATTCTAACATTTCTAGTGCTGGACTACATCCGATCAAATTCTGGATCTTCTAGTTTTTAACTGTAAAGTCAGAACCATTTTGATATACCTGTCTCCAAACCAACTCAAATTACCTTTTGAGTTATTCTGGGCTGACAAAAATTTCTTATATTGGAAAAGTGTATGATATTTATAAAGGAACTAAAAAGAGTAGTCTGCCACTAGGCTCTACTGTGTTATTTTTAGTATACTACTTTAAAAATAACATTTACGAAAATGATAACACTGTCTTGCAGAGAAAGCATTGTTTTTGTAGGTCTGAAACACTGAGAAGTCTTTGAGTCAGCTGTACATTTTCCCTGCTTCTAACTGCACCTACTTCGAGGGCACTGAAAAACATGGTGCCAAGGAGCTTGTAAGTGTCCTTAATCCAGTTCCTTGGCACAAGTGATTGATACTGCACTTGTAGTAAGAGGTTAGAGTCTTTGCTTAATAATGAAAACCATCTAGATGAGATGAAAAACTCATGCGATTCACTCTGCTAACTGTCCTTATTTGGTGGAGTACTTAATTTTTTTGCAAAGTGCTTGAGTAGAACAGCAGATGTCTCACTTCATGGGTGATGTCTTTAAGATGCTGTGGTCTGTAAACTTTTGCAAAAATTTTCTTGCCTTATCTGGTAGGAAGAACTCCTGTAGGTGTCTATAAAAAACTTGAAGGTGTTTCAGTGGGTGAGGTTACATGGTGAAAAAACCGGACGATTCCACCTGTGTCCCTGTGATCAGAAAGTTCAGGTCTGATGAGGCCATCTTCATTTGGAAAGAGAAACAGCCTTCTTACGCAGTTCTCCAGCTCAATGGATTTATTTTTCAGAATTCCTTTTTCTCCTCTCTTCCTAGCCCTTACATCTGGGTACTAAACCACAGACAGCTCATACATCACTACCTCCCCAAGGTAGTGCAGTTCTTCCCATTTGCTGGAAACGATCTCATTGCCATTTCCTATTTTGTCTCAGAGGATAATGGTAGCTCACTTTCTCCGGGAAAGATAGCGTTCCCTCACACTGGAGTTTCTCATGTTTTGACTACAACTGCATGCTAGATTCAGAGACTCAGTTAACCGATGTTTTCTTTTCACAGATGAGCTCAAATCCAGTGAATCTTGCTGTGAGATTCACAGTGAGATTAAAATATGGAGAGTCTCTTCAGTCATGAATCTGTACCACTCAGATCTGAAGCAAAACTATCAACAATCTGATGCTGACGAAATCACACAAATTGACTTCTCCTTGATTGCCAGTTTGTAGTTCACTTGAATGCCATGTGCTTTTCTTCACTGAATGCATGGATGCAGTTAATTTTCATGTTCACACGGATGCACTTAATTTTCATGTTCACACCATCTCTATCAATTCTCTCACTAGCAGTAAGCTATCAAACTTTCTTTTCCTCCACACATGTTGCTTAGGTAATAGAATAAGAAATGCCTTCAAGTGCAATCAAGCTAACCCCTGAGAGAGAAGATTCTTTAGAAATCTAGATAATTTTGTATAAATTAACTGATGTTAAGAGATATTATTTAAACCATCAACTCTAGGAGACTGACCAAAGGTAGCTCTTATTGGGCATGTTAAATGAATAAATCACTTTCAAGGAAAATATTTGTCAATGAGGTCTAATACGTGAATCTGTTTTGTTCAAAATACATGTGTAGATAAATTGTCTATCTGAAAAACTTCGTTAACAGATGCACCAAGTGAAAGAGCCATCCAGTCTGAATTGCTAACAGATTAATTCTAGGCATCATGTGAAATATGACTAAGAGCCACTGTTTCCCCAGCAACACTCTTTCAAAGGACAGCACTGAATCTTCATGGAGAGAAATGGACATTTTTCTTATAGAAATCACTGTTCGTGCAAACAGTTTTGCCAAAGGCGTGAGGTATACTCTGGAAAGTATAAGGTCATTATAAACAGTAACAACTTAAATCAAAATAGTGGCTGTCACTGGAAGCATCCTTTAAAATCACTGGTGTGTTTTATTGAAACAAGATACTAATGTCCTCAAAATATTTAAAAACAAGAATGATCTGATTAGAGCAGACACTTTAAATATCCCTTCCAGGGAATGGTATTCCCTGAGGTTCTCTGTAAGGGCTCACAATTTGCTTGCTTGCTTCAATTTTTTAACCAGTAGTTGCCTGACATATGCATGAAGTGTGCCAGGTGCAGACAACTCAGCCCTCTCTTGCCTCCCAGGAGGAATGGCTAGCACAAATCCAGGGCCACATAGACAGATTTCCTTTTGCAGAGGTGCCTGAAATCACTTTGAATACCATCTAGTCACACGTTCCTTGATCATTTTCCAGTTGAATAGAAACATTATCTTAGGGAAATCCTCCCCTTCAATTCAGAAGCCATCTCTTTTCCAGTTGGCAGCTTCATCCGTTGTTCTCCCAACCTGCAGAACATCATCGTGTCCTGGGATAATGGCAGCAAGTCCATTTACATGGGAAAGATATTTTGGGAAAGCAAGATGTGTATTTTTAGCTATTACAGATGAGATTTAGCAGTAGGAGACAGAAGGAAGTGTTAAAACTATGTGACCTGTCAAGTCTCTGTGGCCCAGCTGTTTGGGAACTTTGGAGAGGGCAAGATACGCCATACTGTGACCACATGTAGCCCTATTTTTGTTTCCCTTTGAATCCCCAGACTATTAATTCCTTAAAAAAAAAAAATTAAAAAGGAAACCAAATGAACCTTTTGAGCAATAATAACTTGCTTGGGTTTTTTTGGTTGTTGTTTTTTGTTTTTTTTTCTGATTTGTTTGGTTTCTTTTGGCACTAATTTTTAAACAGTTTTTATTGTTTTTTTCAAGGTGCCCTAGAGATTACTCTGCAGTTGGCAGGAAAAGTAAAATCTGCTAATATCAGAAAGAAGGGAGAGCTCTAGCAGCTGCTTCATGCCAGCACATATCAGACAAGTGTTTTCCTCATTTGTAGTTTTGGTGAGAATTTTGCAGGTGGGTGATTTCACTTATCTTTTAGCTTGTGTACGACTTTAACGTGGATCATGCTGGCTGAATTTTGAAAGCAACAAATATTTTGAGAACCTTAGCTGAAAAGAAAGGATTTTCTTTTTCTCCACTGAGCTGAAAATACAAACTTGGCAGAGAGTAAGCTGTCATGCTTGGCCATATCATTCAACCACTCTTGAAACAGAAATGCCCTTTTGAAAAGAGTTCATCCAACAGTGTCAGTGAGAAGGAGGGATCATCCTAGTGCAGACAACACAGAAAAGACAGGAAGAAATTAACATTTCCTAGCTCTTTTAACATTTGTGGGGGTTTTTGGTTTTTTTTTTGTTGGGTTTTTTTTTGGTTGTGGTTTTTTTGTTGGTGGTGGTTTTGTTTTTGTTTTGTTTTTTTTTTTTCATTCCAAAGATTAGTGGGGATGACTGGTTTCCTTCAAGTATATAGTTGAAATGTTGGGAATAAGATGCCATATTTGGTAAGAATAACGTTGGTTTAAAACCAAAGTAAGCCTAGTAAAAGTAGCAAACTATCCAGCTTCTATTATGATTATCTTAACTGCCCTTAAGTGATGTAAATATCTTACATGGACACATGATATATTTCATTAAATATAAATTTTGGACGTTTTATGAATGTTTATTTAATTCATTAGGCATCTTAAGAATCTGCAAATTATTCCACTTAGTATCTGAATCTCCAGCTGAATAGGAATGAGGATATCCAAAATACAAAGGAAATCTCCAGTCCTACAGTCAGTTCCTCACAAAAAAAAAAAAAAAAAACCCACGTAATTTTTCATAGACTCACTGAAGGGCACTCTTCTCAGATACAAGTGTCCATTTATGTAAATTTTAACTCAAGACCAAGGCCATGAGGAAAATTAGTTACCTTATTTATATTATTAATAAAAGCAATTACAATTGGATTATAATGGAGAGGAGAATGAACTCTACTGCTGCTACTGGAAATAAATCAAGCAAATAAGATATGAAACACTCTTCCCATAACCTTTTGGAGTCTGCAGCATACTAACAGACCTGTTTCTACAAAGTCATCAGTCTAGTGGAGAAATTAGACGTCTGTGGTGGGAGTCACCACAACATCAGCACTAAAAGAAAACTTCTAGTGCACAGACAGATGAGAATCTATAAAGAAAGCAATGGGGTCTGTAGAATTTGACAGGACCTTTCACCTTTTTTTTTCCAACTTCAGTTATAAATTCATAGCACTGGCACCACATTCACTTTGGCCTGCAAACAAATAGTTTGTCTCCTCGTTGTTCCTACCAGTCCCTGTGCAGTCCAGATGATTCAAAGGGCATATTAGTGTGATCGCCTTCTTTATCCAGCATAATACCAAATGATATGAAACATAGGTCACAAGAAACTCCTGTGTCACTTTTTCTTTTTCCTAATGCAGCAGAAAAAGGCAAAGCCACAGTTTCTCTCCATATGTCCAATTTCTCTTTATTCTTCCCTGCTCTCCCATTCCTTCTTCTCTTTTTAAAATAAATATGATCATAATAATGACATGCTCTTAATCTGGACATAATTTACAGTGAGGCATGGCAGAAATGTGTTTTGTTGAGAAAGTGGAGTAGCAAAGCTAGATCCTTTGATTTAAAACTTTCTGTATTTCAAGTTTAATTGGTAAAAAGGTAATTTCTTGCAAGTGACACTGTTGGAGCCAACCCTATTTGGTGTACCTTAACTATCGTTGGCTTCTGAAGGAGCCCTGTGTATTCAGTTTTTCAGGACCGTTTGTTTTACTTATAGGTGTAGGTGGAGTCACCCTGAGATCATTGGATTTGAATTAATCCTCCGAGTCTGTCTGCACACTTGAGTCACCCATTTCAGTAGGACTCACTAGGCACAAACAATCATGGGTGATGTGAAGTGTGGGATCACACAACGACACCAGTGTATCCAAACTCAGATCATTGTACTATATGCCTGCAACTATATTCAAGTATATTGCATGATATTTCAAAAGATGTTAAAACATGTATGGATTTTGCACAAAACACCGTATTTTTCTGCACTTGCCAGGAAAACCAGTTCTCCCCAGAACAATCTTGTGCCCACACAGCAAAGATGGGCTGGCACACTAAGTAAACTCAGCCAGACTTGTTCTCCAGACTGCTTTCTGGTTCATCCTACAGTCTGCTCCCTAGTTGACACATGACTCTGGGATACATGAATGAGAGGATGGATGGGTCCAGGAGACTGAACATGGAGTACTTTTGCTTCAGTTTCCTTGCTCTAGGACTTCAGCTTTGAAAATACTGAGCTATGTACTTAGAAGTTATCAGTATGACTTTTTTTTTATTATCATTTTTAATAACAGAGCTGAATCTTTCCTGAAGAGAAACTGATGCCATGCTTCATATAAGAAGTGTTATGTTTTTGTGTGTTTTTGAGAGCTTTGTTCCCAATGATATGACGAATATGCTGCTTTATTACTAACCCCAGAACATTCACATATATGATCAAAACTGACTTGTGCCCCATCTCTTACTGTGCACATTTTACTTGTAACCTCTTAAACAGTTCTACGATGTTTCTCTGTTTAATTTATATCTTTGATGCTTTTCTACATATGAATTCTTTTTTCATGGTGATGTTGAAGGAACTTTGCTTCCATAAAGGGCATGCAGTTTATCTAAAGTGGATGTCATTTTTTCTTGAGAGATTGTGCAGTATATCAGACGCAATTGCTTTGCCAGCACAAACAAAAATCATGCCTACTACATAAAAAAAAAAAAAAGTAACATATTTTGCAGATACATTACTGCTATATACCTTCAATAGTTGTGTATCAGCACATGACACCAGCAGAAACAGGTAGATGAAAACAGCTCAGTCATAGTCAAAATGCCTTTGAGAAAGTTGAGGGGCATTGCCCGTGGTGAACAATGGCATGGGAAATGCTCCCCTGCAAAGTGCAGAGGCTGTGTTGATTTAGGGACCCAACCCAGAAGTAGAAGAACGGCTGCTGTACGTGGAAACCTGCCCAGACACACAGTGTGGGGCTAGTGGGTTTGACTGAGCATAGTGAGGTCTGAGCATTCACAGACGTCAGTGAGGACAACCTGTGCAGGTACTCATGCCCCAGTGTAGTCTGTGCTGACATCTGTGTCCCTACCACAGCACCACGTGTAATACACCATCCAGTGAAATTCAGCCTAAATCAGAGATTGTATGCTTCCCAGCTGCTCTCTTGACTCTTAGGACTTACTAGGAAATATGAAATGTTCCAGAGTGATTCAACAAGAACTTAACTAACCCTTTTAAACATGCATGGGGCATGGGGCATGGGGCAGCAGCAGTTTTAGATGTAGCTTCCCTATCAAGTAAATTATGAGTTTTTTTCCCACAAAATTGCCAGTTCAGAGCCTTGCCTGTTATAAATTAATTACTTTTCTTGTGGTTATGTCAGGTCACACTACTACGAATCCAGTTTGATAACATAACTGGAAATCTGGGATGCTATGTTAATCTCCAAGAGCGTCATAGTCTCTTCACACAGATGTTTCCATAGCAACATAACCATCATGATACAACCATGGTGAATGAGCAGTTTATGTGATTTATTTCTTCTTCTGTGATCTTTTAAAATGAAAGATTATGGATGGGGACAATATAGAAATAGTACTAATTGATCCACAAGTGCAAGAAAGGATCTGGCAAAGAAAACATGGTTACATGTCTAAGGGGGATATAGAGACATGTTATGAATCAGAAGTAGGAATATGGTCTCTCTCTAACATATATGTGTTTTAGATTAAAAAAACTTGGCAGTATTTATGTAAACATATAAAAGTTTCTACCAAAACAACTCTACATTCTTTACAAGTATTAGTTTTTCTCACTAACCAGAATAGTATATTAAAGTACTAAATCAGCTGCCTCTCCCTCGTCTGTCACAAGCAGAGCCAATCTTGTGATCTAATCAACCCAAGTCAGTGAACATCCCTGCGTAAGCCTGTTTCCCCGTGTCTCCTTCCCAGCTGTCTAAGTCCTTGAGCAGCAGGACTAGTGATGCCTGATTTCCTTAAGCTTTGCAACTCAGGTAGCAAATGCAGTGCAATTTCTAACTGAAGCATTTTCGATGTTTATGGCAGTCATGATAGCTTTCCTGTGTGAATTCCCTGCCATTTAATACAAGTTGGGCTCATTCATCTCCCAGTACAAGAACCAACAGGGTCCATCTTCCATGCTTTAAAAAAAACAGCTGCAGGAGTGTAGGGATGGTGGGATGAAGGCTGCTGGCTTGGGAACTGTGGAGGGCTGGAGGTGCTGTGCAGGTTGAGAAGAAACTGCCTCTTAAGAGGCCAGGGGAAGGACCCACCTAGCCAGCTGTTCTAGTTTGCCAGAAAAAAATTGGTAACTCGTTTGGATCTTTTCCAGGGAAGAAGTGATTTCAGGGACTTTCCCCAATCACAAATGATTTATGAGGCACTTATTGTAGCAGCTATGCCAATAAAAAATAATTTGAATAAATCAGACACTATCAACAGTCACGTATTACTACAGATAAAACTTGGATATGTAAGTTTACTAAACTTGAATGTATTTCATGCAGACTCATGTGGTTTCTTCAGTTTTACCTACTGCTGAAACTTCATCTGGATGTTTAAGAAAGCCTTGACTGAACCTTTCAAATTAGCTATTCCAGAAGAAAACTCAGGAGAAATTGCTACTCAGAAACCCTGGCCTGCTCTTCCCCTGACACAAGGCTCTGCTTTGCTGTGTGGAGGAGCTGTGCCCTGTCAGGAGCTCCCGGGATAGCCCTCGGGGTGATGCTGGGCACCTGGGTGCTGAAGCACCCCAAGCCATGCACAGACCTGGGCAACGGGACACAAACTAAACCCACCAACACAGGGGTCATCATGTTCCTGGAGCACTTCCCCTGAGGTCCTCCCATCTACCAGGGTGAGCAGGGAAGCTGCAAAGGCCCAGGCACAGGGGAGGTGCAGCCTCCTCACCACTCAGGCTTTCAGGCTTTCAAACATGACCCAGTTTCTGAATTTGATACAAGTAAACAACAGCCTCCCTGATAGCCTATAGTCACTGGGATGATTTTTTTTTTTTTTTTTTCCTTGAGCTCATGGGTTGTTTAACTCTAGAAGCACTAGAAGCAGGGGAGTGAGCCTGGTGTTGGACAGTGCCCTGACTCCTGCTTGGATGTACGCTCTCAGCGTCACTGCTGGACCCAACATCAGGAGATGGTTTAGTACAAACTTCACAACTCTGTAAAGCTGAAACCTTGCACAGACATGCTGTCAAAACTTGAATTCTACTCAGTTTTATGATGACATTACATTTAGCCTGCATTTGCAAAAAAATCCAGATGCGGAACCAAATTGAAAGTTGGATGTGGAGATTGCAATGCCTCATTAACCTCCAGGGACACTGGGTTTGAACTCCCATGGGTGACCCTGTGGGGACAGCAGCAGCCCTCTGATAGGAAATATCCCTTCCAGTGGCAAAAATTGCCTGCGAGGACAGGTTGGGGATATCTTCCAGGTCTGCTCTGGAGCAATATGAAAATGGGTGGGTGGTGGCATCACAGGCTACCTTCAAAATCAGAGCACGCTGTAAATCCACGCTTGTATGTCTTGCCCATAGCAGACATTGTGTCAGGGGCAGAATCTGAAGTCATAATAAAACTTTCCTGTTAAGTGTAACTGTCCCGATTACAGTTTTGGTTGAGTCCTTCAAAGTAACCTAAGCCAAAGAAGTGCTTTCCTCAAAAGTGTAAAAAGAAAATAATTTGAAATTATTTTGCAAGTACAAAATGAAAACAAACTTGCTATTTAAGGGTGTCTATATGATGGAAGAAATATTTTATTTTCTAAAACTGAAATTTAAGAGACCATAAATCCAATAATACGGTAAACTCAGGCATTTTTGGAGAGAAATCACAATATTTGTTTAGAAATGCCATTTATTGACCATGTTAATTGTTTTGTTGGTTTTTTCCTAAGTATAACCTCACAATAAATTTCAGCTCATGTATTTTTAGTGTGTATGTCTGGCAGCTGGATGACAGAATAGACAATATTATTATGGATTATAGGATCAATAATCCATGTGCTAAGAAGGATTTATGTAAGAGACCATAATAGCTTAAGCTTCGATAAATAACATGCAGCCAAGGACAGAAATAACAGACATTATCTAAATAAAAACAACAACATTTTTCTATACCAGAAAGGAAAATAATACATGTAATATTAAAATCAAAATGCATTTTTAAAAAGGTAAATAGAATGTATACTGTTGCTTTGTAAGAGGTTTAAATACATATTTGCATGAACTGAAATATGCTTTGAGACCTGAAAGATCAGAACAAAAGGAGCTTTTCTTGTCTCTGCCCATTTTATCAGCTTCCATGATAAAAAAGAATTTTTTCTTTCTCCCTGTTTGAAGCTCAAATCACAACCCCTGAGGGAATTCATGAGGCAGCAGAGGAGGTGAAAATAACCTCCACATTTGAATACTACAAAAGCCAAGACATCATAAAGGTATATTGGAACTGATGTTTCATTCAGGGTTTTTTTTTCGCCCCATATTCCTTTTTATGTGCAGTAGTGGGTTTCTACTTTTGCAGAGGGAGCATCAATCTAAACACTGAACATCCTGGCTTTCATAGATTATAAAAAGAAGTAAATGTGATCAAAATATTTATTTTTTTTTGCCTCAGAGACATAGCAGAAACACTGATTTCCTTAATTACATCCATCACCCTGGAAAGGTCATAGTCTAATTCTGGTTACTATTCTGGGAGTAGAAAGAATAATTCTGAGGTTTTATTCACCTGCTTTCACAGCCAGGCAAGGCTTCCTTCTTTCCTTTACAGGAACAGCTACAGCCTCCAAGGATTTGACCAGCATGTGACTTGTCAGTCAACAGGAAATTATTTACAGTTTGATTTTTAATTACTTGTGATAGAACAAATGTCTGAAAAATTGTAATCCAAGGACAAACCTCCCTCTCACTGAAAAAATTCAGATCATTTAATGCCGTGTTGTCACATACTTCTTATTTACAAACAAACCAACCAAACCAGGTTAAACTTCTCTGGATTTCTTTTGTTTGCTTTCTCATTCTGTGTGTATAGCAAACCCAGAGCACGGCTTAAAACAAACTCGAAGCAGATGACATTTTGCAGATGACCTCCACATATCTCAGGGACCACCATTGACTCAAGGGCTGAGAAACTGCTGTTTATGTGGTATATCACAATACTGTTCTTGGGATCCAAATTGTTGCAGGCTGCAAGGTGCTAACCCTTTTGGCCTTAATCCAGCAACACGTTTAAGCACGTGTTCGCCGTTAAACACCTGAGTTGCCCTGTGGGCTTCGGCTGGATTACCCGTGTCAGAGCGCTCTGCTGGATGACAGCCAGTGCACTCAGCACTGTCCTCTGGTTTCAAGGGGGAAGAGTACAGAGAAAGTTCATCTGCTTGGTGGTGACTAACAAATGCTTAAGACGTTACAGCTCCTTTTCCCAATTGCTGGCCTGATTTATTGCCTCCTGAAGTCAATGGAAGAATCCCTTTGGCTTTAATGTAATTACACAAGGCTTCCATATGATTAGTTAGCTAAAACTGTGACTTTTCTGGCTTTTCCAGTGAAATGACATTGCTAGCTGATGTAAATCTGGATTGTTCCACCATTTTGCTGGTTTACCTTATCCCCTACTTTCCAAAGCATAATGGATGCCCTCTTTATAGGCTTTACAAAGGTGTCTTTATAGTGAATCCCACTTGTCAACATAATTTCTTTCCTTGTTTTGGTTTCCTCAGTTCCTCTGAAACAATATATCTAGCTTTGAACAGCGGTGTATTTGTAAATACTCTTTAAGAGTGCTCTTACGAGTAGTTTATAGTTCAGTAGGATACTTCTTGCATCTGATTCTTCCTCTCAGGATATGACCACTAATATGATTCAACCCACACAGACTATGTTGTTGTTTCAACCAGACGGTAATCAGTGATTCTGGTGATCCTTCCCACTTGGACAGCTCTGAGTCAGCTGATAATTTTGGTGATGGGAATATCTTCAGGAGCTCTTTTGGTGTGCATACATGTTGTCTTCCACTCATTTTTTGCCTGGAGGATTGAATTATCACCTTTCTTCTTTCACACCAAAGGGTAATGGGTCTGACATCTCTCTGTGGTTTCAAAGCAAAGGTGGGGATTTCTCCCCAGATGCTCATATCCGCAGTGTACGCCTGCAGGCCCCCAGAAGACACTTACTGACCCCCAGCAACTTCTGCTGGCTCCCAGGTGGGTTGGCAGCCCATCTGGCAGCCTTCTTGACTCCATAAAAATAAGTTTTGTTCCCTTGGCCTCTCCCCTGCAAAATGTGTGCGCCTGGTGTTTGCTATGGGCAGCAGTGCAGGTGTCGAGAAGAGCAATGTCATCAAAGGCCTCACTTGCAGCTGAGCCGAGGAAGACCCTCTGCTTGTCAAATTTTCCATCATGGGAGGGAGCTTCATGGCCTCATGCAGCCTGACTTGGAGAGGTCTTTACACCTGGAGGGAGGCAGCTGGCAAGGAGGCTGCAGCCTCACCTCGCTCAGGAAATCCCTGCAATCCCCTACTTCTGGGATTGAAGATGTGCCAGGCTGCTGGGTTTCCTGTTCTCCAGCCACCTCTGCTCCTGCTTTGGTGATGCCCAGAGATGTGCAACCCTGTTAGTCCAGCCTCCTCCTGCCATGTGTCTCTGTGCCCATGGCTGTGCCTGGGGGAGGCCCCACTGACGGAACAACCATGGCAGGTCCTCCAGGTTATGCTGGGACAGATTCCCAGTGACAGCACATTTGATGTCAGGCATCATTCCCATAAAAGACATCCCAGAAACATGGGACAAGGTTAGTCACTTAAGCACATGACTGTAATTCCCAGCGCAAAAAGGGAGATCACAAATGCAAATAGAAAGGAGCTGTGCAAATACTCTTTTGTAACAGTAGTTACTGGGCTTCACACTCGTTCAAGGTCTTACTGTAGCTCCTCCCTTTCATTTTAGCAGGCTGAAAAAGAAAGATCTTAAGCCTGCCCTCCAAATTGTGTTCAACTTAATGGAATGTTTGGTTTTTTACAATTAATTTTAAGAATGTCAGGATTTTAGCTCTCACTGATGTTCCTGGAAAAATATTAATTTAATTCAAGAAAGTTGACATGAATGGTTCTGGTACTTCACTGTTCTTCTTTTCATGTATTTTCTTTGGTAACAACACCATTTTCTGAAAACAGGCTGAATCACTTACAGCAATTTTAGTCCCCTGAAAGGTATTTTTGGCAAACGTAATGGTTTCTCAAACATCTTTACCTGCCTCTGTTCACTTCAGAAGACAATGCCCCTAATTTTTTATATGAATAAAAGAATGGCCAGCCTGGGTCAGAACAATAGTGCAGGTGACCCCGTGCTCCCTCTCCGGTACAGTGAAGCCTGTACCTTGTCCCTGTACCAGGAGTTCCCTAATGTTCCCAGAAATGCTTATGAAAGGGAGTAGGAAAGACGGGTCATTCTCAGGTGATCCTTCCCCTCTCCTGGTGCAGTGTCTGGCTGCCAGTGCCTCAGGGACTTGCTGAGCTGAGGCAGGCTGAGAGCTTCAATAACCATCCCTGGTGCAGCCCTCCTGTAACCCTTCTTGGATCCAACTGGGCTTTGGCCTTGGCAGCATCCTGTAACAGTAAGTTCCACAGCTTAATTTCCACTGTGTGAAAGAGAACTTCCTCTATTTGTTTTAAGCTTGCTGCTTGCTCATTTCAAAGGATGTCCTTAGTTCTGTGATGAAACAGGAGAAGGGGCTTTTCCCAATTAATCTTCTCCAGATCTTTTAGGATTTATACACCTCAGACATCCCCTGCTTTGACTCCTTTCCAGACTCAGCAATCCCAGCCTATTTAGTCTTTTTTAGTACTGTTGCCATCTCATACACCTAATGACACATCTCACCCTCTGCACCTTTTCTAGTTCTCCCATACTCAGCCATGCCCTGCTGAGGAAGGAAGGAAAAATCCAGTTTTGGTTTTTGCAACATCCTTTCACCCTGTGCCCATCTGGCAGGAGTAATCCATGGGACAGGCACCTAGGAGGTTTCCCAGGGACAGTGCAGGACTGTTAGATGAACTGATGGGTCTCCCAGGGGAAATGAGCCCTGCTCTTTGAATAGCATGGTCTGCAAGGGCATCTCTAAGAAAAATTTGTGGAAGGTTTTATCTTTTCCTCTCCCAATGGCTTCTCGTCTGGAGATTCTCAGTCTCCAAATCTTTCTCCCACCACAAAGTATCCCACCCAACAACATGTGAGGAGTGCTGGCAGCTGCTTAGCATACATGGCAGATCCTTGGTGACCTGGCCGCAGCTGAGCAGCTGGGCTGGGAACTGATTTTATTAAAAGAAAAAAATCAGTGTGTGATCTCAGGCAATGGTCTTGACAGGCAGACTATGCCCACAAAAATCCCATCTGTCGGCTGCAGGCCTACACAGCTGTCTCAGATATGTGGAGGAATTTGAAGCTGAGACACCAAATGCAGCAGCCCCAAATGCCAGGCTTAGAGTCACTTTAACTTGTTTGATAATACCAGCTCCCCTTTCCCTGTCACTTGCATCAGGTTTACTCCATGGATTTCAGTTGAGCCAAAGCTTCTTGGGGCTGGCAGAGGAGGCGAGGGATGTGGAGCGGGCCCTTTGTGTACAGTGGGCCAGCAGCCAGCTATTGAGTGGAGCTGAGGACCTGGTCAAAGGATGGCAGTGACATTTACCGTGGTGGAAAAACTGGCTGCTGGCAGTCCTGCTTCCTCCACTGAAGGCACAGGATGGCTGGGCAGACAGCTTTTTACAGGGCAGACGTGACAAGAGGAGAACAAATCACTTATTTCTCCTCAACTTACCATTTTCCTCATCTGAATAATGAACTTCCACATTTTCCCAGAAGGGGCAAAGCTTGCTTTGAGATATTATTGCCAAATATCTATCTTTAAAGTCACAGACACACAGAGAGAATAAAATTCATATAGAACTCTAGATGCGAAGGGGTTCTGAGGATCAGAAGCTGCTACCAAATTAACCCTCCCAGGGTGTCATGCAAACACTGGTGTTGAGTGGAGCCACCTTCTTCTGCTGAGATATCTGAATGAGCATCTGTTGTTGCTGACTAAATAACACTATAGATTGAATTAATCCTTTTGACAGGCGAGCTTTCTGCTAGAAACAATAGCATCAGCTGGGAGAGTTAATTCCTGGGTTTGTGTTATTAGTCGCCCCAACAAACGCACATTCAAGGCAAGCAGTGCGACAGGGTGCTTTGTGGTATCTAATTCCTCCACCACTTCATTCTTCTTGCTCTCCCCTGCTTTAATTAGGTGCCATTAATCAGTTACTGGTTAATGAGGAACTCATATCAAAATGTTCAGCGGTATAATACAGCCGGAGCGAGATCCGTTCTTGCCACTTGAGCCTTGCGTGCCAGCCCATATGGAGCTGCGTTGCAACTGCAGCTGTTGATTAGGCAGCTGTGAGCCCATCCAAGCCTCATTCCCTCAAATAAGTGGCATTTCTTTCTCTCCCTCTTCTGCTTCCACCACAACAATGAGTGACTGTGAGCAGAGGACTAAAGTCTCATTCTGCTGTTTGCTGTGCAAATGGGAACAGGCATAGTTGAAACTTTCAGGGATATTTTTAAGCCCAAAGCTGCAATAGAAGCTAACTGGGATTTTCTAAGGCTTTGGGATACCAAATTGCCCGGAAGTTGGAGAACGTGGAAGAGGGAAGACAGAGCTGCTAAAATAATTCTGCAGGTTATTTCTGTGGAAGTTAGGCAGCTAAACTGCTTTATAGATCAGACTTATTTGTGGGGGTTTTTAAATATCAGTGAGTACTTGGTTCTGTAATTTAAAATTTTCTCCATGTTTCCTACCTGGAAAGTAAGGTTAATTTTCCAGTTTTGCACTGGGACATGTTTGGGTAGATCAACGTATGTTAATCACTTGGTGCTCAGGAACGCACAAAGTTCTTCATACACAGAGCTCAGTGAAGAGCGGGAGCCTCAGCAATAAGCAAGAGACAATCACTGGGAGAGAGAAGAGTATATAAACATGAAAATCTGATTATTTTAAGTTTGTATTTATTTAACAATTATGATAAATTATCCACTTCTGGCAATTCTTTAGCCAACTTTTCCAAATGCATCACTTTTATCTACAAAATATTGACTAATTCAAAAAGCACAGTGCCAGTGAAGGATTGTTAATGGAAGTGGGATGTTCTGCCATGTGATGAGGTTATTCCAGGGTACTGTTTACACAATTTTTGCAGCAATCACTATGGCACAAGGACTTCAGAGACACAGAGAGTATCTTTTTTGTTCCAGTTGTCTGCTTTGTGTTGTATGCATTTGCTGTACAGTATCAATTCTAACTTAGGATACAGATTTTTGTCACTTGAAATTATTTCACAGCCTTTTATGAAACAAACTGAAAAACTGATAGAAATCCTCAGAAGATCATAAAAATTTTTGTACTTGATTGCCTCTCTCCTGGTTTCCTCCATTGTATCATCACTGTGCAATTGATAGAAACTGCATTATGGAACAAGAAATAAGAGTGCTGGCTTTGAAAAAGGAGTTTTCTATCACAATCACTTATTATAGTTATTGTCCTTTGTTTTCTGCAAATTGTCTTTGTGAAAATGATCTTTGACTTGCAATCATTTTCTAGGCTTTCTCACTACAGTGCACATTACCCGGGACACAAAGTGGCAATGCTCCTGAGGAGGGTAAAATTTTGGATTTTTGAACTCTCTTTAGTTAGTATTTCTGCAACAGTTTTGTGCCAACCAACTCGGACACTCTGGATATTTCTTTGAATAGTAACCCAGCATATTTTTGGATATCTAGCACAACGAGACCCATTTATCCCAGATATATCAGACTCACTGTCTAAGAAACACTGACCCTGTCTACACTCACGATGTCCAGTACATCTGGAACATGTTATGATTGTTGCACCTACTCAAAATGGCACATTGAGCCCATTGCACCTGGGTGGCACCTGAGTGCCACATCACATCACTGATGCGATGCAGAGCTCATCTGTGCACAAACAGAAACCCTGGGGTAGCTGGACCCAATGTACCTGAGCTGATCTGCTCACATAGAGAGCAGGACTCCCAGATTTGTTGGACTTCTATCACCATCTAAAGAAGTTTTGACAAATATTCACATCTGATTTTCCTCTTGTATTGGATGCTTCACTTCTTCAGACAATTCTCTCAGTCTGACAATGCTGCTCTTTGAGCCATTTCACTAGTAGACTCCTAGGATACCATAGACCATGGACTCTGTTCACTGGAAGGTAAAAGGTTTTGGGATTTCCAAATTCCAAGCCAGGTTTCAAAGAAAGATAGGGACATTTTTCTTTAGTGAAGATCACTTTTCAGTAGAACGTTGTCTCTGATTATCTTTCTAGTAAAATGCTGCTCTCTTCTAAGCAAAGTAGCAGTCTTACTAATTTGACATTGAAATGTTTTTCAAGCCAGCCATGATGGCAGCGTAAGTATTTTGATTCTTTACTGCAACAGATCATTTAGACTGGAATCCAGTCACAAATTGGTCCAGTCAAAGGGCGCAAGGTCTGAGAGACTGATTGTGGTCTGGAGTGGATCTCAGAGCGGGCATACGTAATGATATCTGCCTAATAATCCAGTTTTGCCCCAACTACAGCCAAAGAAAGAAAAAGTAGTTCAAATGTTCGTTTGACTTTGTAAAGGTATTTTCAACAGCTAGGCTTGCATATTTTACAGGCAGAGCAAATATGGTAACATTCAAATTTGCCTTCATAAATATTCACAGATGCTGGATTTGAAGTTTACCCATGTGGATATTTGTGCTGTAAGAGTTAGTAATTTCATTGAGTCGCTGCAGAGAAATTGTATTACTAGACTTCTGTGATCAATTACAAGTAAATGGTTGCATAGGCATTAACCAAGCGCACGTGAAAAAAAATTTTTTGAGGATGCAAGTTTTCTGTAAACACTGTGACGAAAGCAAACAAGTTAAATATGTTTTAAAGTTTTCTTTTCATTCTTAATTATTCCCAAAGCACCAATCACAGCAATATTTTAAAAGTCCTTGAAGAGGACTCTTTAACATAGCTCCTTGTTCTATGTTAACTTTCTGAACCTTAGAGGCTACAGTAGATGCAGAAGTGGAGATAAAGGACAACCTCATTAATTGATTACATTTATCACTTTAAACATTTGTAGAGCTGTTTAAAAAACATTATTTAAATATACTAGCTAGACTCTACTAACTATGCTCTATACTAGGTAGGCTTCCATATGAAACAATAATGAGCATTGCAGTAAACAAACATTTCCTTATATGAATAATTTGGTATCTGAATACGTGTGCAAAGCCTACTGAAATGTATTTGAATGCTCTGATAGTCAGTGCTTGCCTGATGTTCAAAACCTATTTATGACATTCATTTCTATAAGTAGCACAGAGCTTTTAGGAAACTAGTGAAATACATTTTTGTGTGACATGGGTAATCTTTCATCTCTCTGTGGACTAAAGAATTCCCACATATTGCTGTAGTAAAAACATCTGCATCTCAGTGCAAAGAAAATGATCACAGTTTTTAGACCCTCTGCATTTAGAGTCACTGCCTCTTTCTTTTTAACATTGAATTCCTTTATATACCCGCAAATCAAAAGTAATGTGTATTTGGTTCAAAGTTATGTTTTTCTGGATGTGTTAATTTCTCTCTTTTTCTCTTTCTGTTTCTGAAAAGAGAAAACAAGGACCTGAAAATCAACCAGGGTTTCAGGCGGCTGTGGTTCTGGTGGTTTAAAACTGCCTTCACTAATGAGAAAAAATAATCCCCTTCTACATGCTCCACTTTTAAAAACATCCTTTATTTTAAGCGTTTTTCAAGATACTCATGTTCCTGTCAGTATCAGATGAAATTCATACAACCATAAGTAAAATTTTGTGGAATAAATTTGAAATAGAACAAAACAAAACGAAAATTTTGTTATTGAGAAAGCACGTCTTTCTGAAGAGCTACATCTTTATTTTCATTTCTCCAAAAAAAGACAGTACTTCCATAGCAATGTCCCTAGTGGAGGTGGTTTATTATATTTTATAACACTCAGAATTGAGTTATCACTGGCTCTGGTGTTGGAGAGACAGCCAGTCAGCCTGCAAACATGCTTATGCTAGAAATTACGTGTACAGTATTCCTTACTGATGCTTATGGTCAGTGTTGACATGAACTCCACAGTGAGCTACTTCTGGGCACATGCGTGGTACTTCTTTCAGTCTGAGTTATCTGCCATCTTCAGACATTGCAGCACCTGATGTCCTGCTACTTTTCTTTTATGAATATTTAACTACTAGAGCTAAAGTTTGGCTGGGGGGAGGGGAAGGGATGAAAGTCCTTTTTGAAAAATCTCAGGCCTTTGATTCACCTGAACCAATCACCTACCTGCACAGATTTTAGATTTATCTCACAGATTGGTGCTGAGGTTACAATAAAATAAATACTGAGTCTCAGATTCACCAGTATGAATGGCTTCTTTTAGCACGTTGCCATCATTATAAAATCATATCCAGGCAGGTCAGTTCTGGAAGATAAACCATGTCAGCATAAACCTGGTCTGTGAGCTCTGATTTATCGTCTTTGTTAGGCCTTCAGGGCTTGTGAATCTTCACATATTGCAGTCTGCATTTTGAGACCAGTCTGCTCTTAAGGCTTGGATTTTTTTCCTTAATTAGAGAACAAGCAAGCTGTTAAAAAGATATTTGTGACAACACGAGATGAGTAATAAAAGACAAGAAGTCTGTCTCCCGGGAACAGTGCTAAAACAAAGCTGCAGTGTCATTATAGGAGTTGATTTGAGCTTTGGCTGTCATTCTTGCTCTTTTCCCCTCTGTCCTGGTTTGAATTAGAACAGAACTAATCCTGTTCAGTGATTTTACTTTCCTGCTTAGTGTCTTCCTGAACTGTGACTCCAACCTTGTCTGCTAATTCCACCTTTCTCTCACCTCCCACCCCCTCCTTGTTACTTCTGAAGACCAACTCCCTGTCAACCACTGTCACACTCTGCCTCCCAAACCTGCTCTGTTCCTGCCTCCCCACAAACACACAGCATGCGCTCCTGGGGAGCCTGCCCCATATAACAGACTGTCTTCCAGTACTATGACACCTTTCACTGCTCATTTACACTGTACAGATGCAAAAAAATTGGTGGACAGGCCCTACCGAGGCACTACACAAGACTTACCTTCTCTCAGATATTTGCAGCGCTGCTGCCTCTTTCTTGGTTCATGGTCCCATGCAATGGATGCAGGTAGCTTGCATGACCCTATTCCCCAGCAGTTCCAGTCCCATAAGACCTGACGTAGCAGTGGAGTGAACTACTACAACAGGGAGGAAGCCACTCCTCAGCTACCTTGGCCAGCAATTCAAAAGCCCTATTGTAAGATGCAAACCTGGATACTGAAGTCCTTCACCTGATATATCACCCGTACCAGGTGACCTGATTTAATCCCTTTCCCAGAGGTCTGTCAGATAAAGAAGTCGGGAGTGGGTAGACTTGTCAGTGAGCTGCATGTTTAGGAGTAAGGGTTTGGAGACACCCTGGTGCAAAGGGTAACTCACTTTAACCAGCGGGACTACAAGGATCTCTACTTTCACAACGGCATTTTATTGTGCCAGGGAACTGATGACTCACTCTTTCAGCAGAACCCTAGATGTGAGTCTACAGCCCCAAAGTCCAAGGGAGATATGCCACTGACTCCTTTGGCTGCAGGAGTCTCCCTTTGGCCCTAGGCTCACATACGTTGTTTGCCAAGTATTCTTCTTGTACGCTCTATGATGGCATCCAAATCTAATTGCAGTTGATTGAACTCTTTCCATTGCCCAGAGGGATGACTGAAGACAGGCCAGAGTGGACACTGAATGTATTTTGAGAGCAGGAGTAACAAAAGGTCATACAACTGAGGAAAAAGTTCACTAGATTCCAGTAGATACAACAAACATCAATACGAATACAAAAAAAACCACGGGGTATTATAGTCCAGCACTGTGAATTGTGAAGCTGTGTTTATTCCTTTGAATTCAGACAGGAAGGAAAGGATTTTTGCTGTTCTGGTGCTGGGCCAGACAGTTTGCCTTTCCCTAACTCCCAGTTTTTGGAAGTTGGAACTGACTTCTGCTGGCTGTGCTCCCCATCTCTGCCCCTGCCTGCCTACAGACAGGCTTGAGCTGCCCTGTTCTCAACTGCTACCTCTCCACACCCTGCCCCAGAAGTGCACTCGGGGCTTTCTTCACTCATCCTTCATTGTCACACAGGGCAATTTTCAGTTACACGTCTCTGCAGCTGCTTGAACTACAATGGGCACCCACACAATGAGCATTTAAAATTGTTTATAGAGTACAGCAAAGTGGTCTCTTCTGGGCTCCCCAAGTAAATGGAGTATGCATTTTTCCAAAGAAATACTTTAAAAAACTTTGAACTCCCGGTAAGCAATCATTCAAGGTCATTCACTGGGCTACAAAATATCTTCTGTTTTTAACTTGTAACTGGGAACTAAGAGCTTATTCTTGCATTTTTAAAAATGTTTAGGCCTTGTGGTAGCCCTTTGCAGAAGGGTACATTTTGATTTCTGATAATTGCTGGAAAGTGACATTCCCATTAATCCTCACTGGTACCATTCAAGGATTTAGAAACTGCTTTTAGATACAAGGACAGATCTGCAAATCCCCTAAGACGAGCCATGGGTAACAGGAATATAGAGGTCACTTGAATCATGAATTGCAAACTCTGCATCCTGTCAGATGGTATTATAGAGGGAGAAGGAAAGAAAATAACATTTTTTTCATTCATTTGAAAAAACACTGCGGGAGTGGGGACACTGTTGTTCCCTGCATGAGGAGATTTCCCAGGAGGGCCAGATGACCACATTAAACTGACAATTATGATGTCACAAGGTAGGCTGAGAAATCCAACTCCAGATCATCTGGGACTAAACTGAATTAATTCTCAGATGCAAAAAATCTGTCAATTAACATGAAAAAAATTGTAGCAGTGTTGTGAGAGACATCAGTAGGCTATTCTGGCTTCTAATTACTCCACTGTTCACAAAAGTTTTGAGTCCTTGGAACAGATTTCCTGGTAGCAAAAATATTTGCATTCTGTGCAGCACTCTCTGTTACACTAGTACATGTGCTTAAGGTGAGGCACAACCCTCCCAATTGTCCTGAAAAAGGCTGCTGTGTGTGAAGATGTCATCAGGTCACTGAAGCCAAATGATACTGCTTTGAGGGAGAGAAGAGGAAAGACAATTTTTGGTCTGAGCAATACTCCTGACAGTTTGCTTCCTGATGAAATCAGGTGAGTACTGGTGTTGTGCAGTGTCATCAAACAGGCTGAAACTTCAGCATGATGACATCTTGGAGGGTGGTGGGACTCTGTTGGGACAAGAGATTGAAGGGCATCTATGTGAGGTAAACATTGAAAAGAGCAGCCAATTGCATACACTGCCATCTCGGTCAGGTTGGCAGAGAAGGGAGTGTCAAGGTTTAGTGCTGAGCTGTTCACTAGACAAATGAGAGGTGCTCTCTATTAACTCCTCTCCCTTCCCAACGCAGGAGAGAGAGAGAATAAGAGAAAGAGGGTTATGGACTGGAAAATAAAATTAATAATAACAATAAAATGATGAAATACATAAATATATATACAAAATCAATAAAGAACCCAACCCCACCATGGCAATTATGTCACCTGATGCTGCAGGGAGGGCAATGAAGGAGTCCCAGACTGGACTGTGGTAGATGGGAACTGGATTCAGGAGCTAGATTCTGGAACTGGATTCTGGAACACATGGATTGGGATCGAAGGTAGAACGGACAGTCTTCCTATGATGCTGGCTTGAAACTTGTGATTCCTCAGCTTTATCCTAAACATGACATGTAGGTGATGGAATACCTATTTGGTCAGTTTTGGGTCATCTGTACTGTCTGCTCCCCTCCACAGGTGCAATTTTTCACTTTATATCACCTCAATGTGGTACACAAGACTTACCAGTGACCTTGGCTTCTATAGGAACAAGAGTAAGCAAGAGCCTTTCTGCGTACCAATCCTTGGTAGTAACTCTAAACATCAAGCATTATCACTGCTAGAAGCAGACACTGTCTGAAAAAAATACACTATTAACTCCAGAAAGTGCAGTTACTTAGAAGACACTAAGCAGGAAAGTAAAATCACTGAACATAATTAGTTCTGTTCTAATTCAAACCGGGACAGAGGGGAAAAGAGCAAGAAAGACAGCCAAAGCGCAATATGACAAGCAACAGGTCTGCCTCACAAGTACCACTGGCCCATCTCATAATGGCAAGGGCACTGATTCACAATTCTTTGTCCCTGGGCATCAGCAGCCATGCATGTCCCATGCATGCCTCCCACCCCAGCACCAGCTGCTGTCGGATGAGGGGAGATGGCAAAGGCTGCACTAAGGAACAGCAGTAAGTGGGTTTTGTTTGTCTGCTTTTCCATATGGGAAGGCCTCGGTTACTGCTACCGGCTCTCATCCGAAGTAACTTGAAGCCTGCAATGGGGAAAACCACAAGGGGTGGCCACAGAGGAAGGGTGGATGCCCTGCACATGGGAACCTCTTGAAGAACAAGTCTCACTGAGATACTCCAGGAAAGTTACATACACGGGTGTGCCCCTGTAATTCTATACTTCAAGCCATAATGAATGATAGTTTAAAGTTCTTCGTTGAGCTTTCTCATCCTTGTGCCTCACAGTTCTACAGGGAGGGAACCTGTGACAAAAAGAAGAGCATCCAAGAGGCACAAGGTCATCCTCAAGCCAATGGTGCAGCCAAGAACAGACTCAAACATATTTCAGTGCATGTATCATATAAATACCAGCTCATCCTGTTGCTTGTGCTGCACATACTGAACAAGAAGTTCAATTTGCAAGGTCGCTATGCAAGCAAACTTTGTTGTCTTCAACATAGTCATGGGTTCTAACTCTAGCTATAGTTTCTGTGGAAATAAAGAATGAAAATGGGTGGATTTTAATTTTTTTTCCTTTTATGTCTCTGTGAATGCTCTGGGTCTTGGGTATAATGTTCAGGATTTTTCTGAGTCCTTTATTAACATTTTTTCTCTTCATCGAGATGTAAAAGGGTTAATCTTTGTTTCCTGTAAAGCCAATAAAGTCTGCAGCTTTTTCCAGCTAAACAATTAACATTTCAAAGTTTCTACAGGTCAGAACTAACTGATAACAACCTGAATACGTTGGTGATTGGGTAGTTTATTATTCAAATTAAATATTTTAAAGGAATTCAGATTAGGACATCATGCCTTTGAAGCCATGGAAAGACCCCAGCTTACTGTTACCATTTCAAAGAGATGTTTACAACAACTTTTAGATACTGCAGTGTCAGTGGTGGTCAGAGAACTGATTTGTAAGCTGGCTAGACTGAATAAGCAGAGACTGACTTAGCTGATACAATGCATTAGGTGATCTGTGAATGGTGCTGTAAGACACTCTTGGAAAGGTGTTTTGACTGTAAGGATGAGGCAGAATATCACTGAATTTTCAGACTGCATTTGCTGTGCTTATTTTGAGTCTAGTCTGAGACCAGCTCAGAAAGAGAGATATGTCAAGAAAACTTACAAAGATGAAGACCCAAGGAAAAGCTGAATTGGTTATTTCTGTCTGGGTGCCATCAGAACTCACAGTTAGTTTTAGCCCTCCTCTTGAACCCTCTCTGTCACATCATGAACCTCAGTCTGATCACTGCAAAGCAGGACTGCTAACCCTAAGCATTCAAAATTCAGAAATCAGACATCCAAAGTATGAAATATGAATTTTAAGACCTCAAGGTTTAAAAAAATATTATTGCATTGGGTTTTAGCCTTCATTTATTTACAAACTTGAACCCTTAATGTTTACATTTTAAAACTTCTCTCATGTAGGCTAGGGTTTCTTCAATTGTATCATGACAGTAGCAGTCATAGACTAGGTTCCCTTTTTGATGAGTACTCTATTAACACAAAGCAAAAGCAAAATCTCATTTCTAAAAGCTCTTAAAGCCACAAATCATAAAAATATTGCATAGCCTGAGTGATTTTGACAACTGAGTCCCATTTTCATCATTTCTTAGACATTTCATCTCCTATATGCCATTGAAAGCTACTTAGTTTTGCAAAGCTAAATGGAAAACAGTCTAAGCAGCCTTAAAAATCTGAGTCTTGCCATCTGAAGCCACCTGACACCAAAACTGACATCTTAAAAAAAAACCCAAACAAATCTGAATAAGGCTACTTCTCTCACTACCTACGGACACTATCAGTAGGTAGTGAACCCATAGGGAGAATTTAAGAGAGACAGCACAAAACATTAAACATAACTTGCATCCCAGGATCTATCCCTTTGCTCCATAAGCCCTTCAGCTGTATTTTGTCAGTTGTTGCATTCTCAGGTTGACAGAAACAAGCTTTTTAAGAATGTATTTTCCAACAATGCTATTCCTCCTCTTTTCTCTTAGAAAGCTGAAATGAACATGCCTTCCCTTGTGAGGCTCCTGTAGGCTTGTGTTTAGATATTTTATGACTGTATTTTAACATATTGTCAAATAATTTTATACATGAGACTTATCTTTAGCCTACTGAGTTGAATTTTGTCAAATCATATGATCATTTTATGTAAGGCAGACTACATTATTACGGTTGCAGGCTTGGTCAGTTATTTCTGCATCTCCAGACATGATGGGATTGAACTGGTGTAGGTAAGGTATAACTCTCATTAGTGAGACGTTATTGAATGAAAACCCCATGGAAATGGCTTATGCATACAAGGAATTAGACCCTAATGTTATAACATGCAGGCTTACTCCCTTCACCAGTTCATGAGGATGCAGATCAAAGTAAGAAATTGATGTTTTTCCTGGCTCTTTGGTGTGACATGCTTCAGTTAAAGATCAAAGGAGACTAATGTAAGACGGAGGTTGCAGCGGGTACCCTCTTACAGATGCTGGTGGAATTATACTGACATGACTTCATCAGTCAGAATGAAAATCCAAGTGCAGAGAAAAATGAAAGGTCAGCAGGTAACCTCCCTAGCACTAATTGAACCCCCTGGGCAATGACTGACAGAGGCACAACCAGCATAATGCTTTCTGGGTGTGTAACTTGTAACGAAATAAATCATTTGATGGATGCAGCTCATTTTCTACCCACTATGCAGAGCTGCCCATGAAGAAGATCTCAATTCAAATGTATTTCAAAAGAGGGGGACTGCCTTCTGAGGAAGGTGAACCAGCGTAAACTGAGCAGGCGACTTCTAAAGGTGTGAATGGCTGCAAAAGGCCACATTAATCAACCCTCCTTAGAATTAATGGAGTTTTATCATTTGGAGTTCGGATTTTTTTGCTCTACTCGAAATAGAAGGACAGAAAATAATAGAAAATAAGCCAGACTTAGACCAAGGCCTAAGCCTCCTCTCATGGATTAGTATAAATAGAAAACCAACACGAGTACAACACATCACCTAGATAAGCTCTTAGGGCCATTTTCCACCTAGCTATAAACCAACATAAATGTGGTCCTGGACAAATGCTGGGTTTTATAAGACTTGGTTTGCGGTGATACAGCTCTGAACACAGTTGCAATTGCAATGACCTGGAAGCAGCTTCAGTGATGAACCCAGGACTTGGTACTTGGCCTACAAATTGTTTCTGGTAAGCAGCAGCCCTTGGCCTGGTCCAGCCTGACCACCAGTCGCAGCTGCTTCAAAGACAAGAGAGTCTGGAGGGGCCATAGCTATCTATTCTGCCTTCTGTCATAATTGCAAGGCCAGCCAGGCTAACGGGAGGCTCTACAAAACATTGAGATCTGCCAGTGCTGCGTATGGTTAGATGCACTGCCAGAGACGCTCTAAAACCCAGTGATACAATAATTTTTCACTGGAAACACCAGAGGTTACATGGTACTGTCCCAAAGGGTGCTGCTATAGACAGGTAATGTGGTATTTGTTGACTTTGAGGCTGTGCAGGAAACAAAATCCAATCACACATCAGTTTTAAATTGTCTAACCTGTACAGATTAAATCTTGGGTTTTTTTCATAGGTGATTGAACTACACAAGTATAACCAGATAACCCTATCCCCAGTGTGGGGATTGCACCATATAACCTCCTAATAAAATTAGAGCAGCACATACTTTTGTCTACTGTCAAAGCCCAAGAAGTCCTTTCAACAGGTCATAACAGTTGCAGCTGGTTAGATTTGTGAATTCTTTTAAGCAAGGAAATTTCAATCAGTGGTTATTTCTCATAAACTGTTCACTGTGACTAATCATTCTAACACTTGCTGTTTGTTATTCATGGTAGGGGAGTGTCAGGCTCTCTACTCCAGGGACTTATTTTTCCCCAAAGTGTTCATCTACATTTGCTTCCCTGGAAGTTAAAGCCAATGTAACAGCAGGGGAAATCTGTTCTCAGATTGTATGACTAGAATTTCTATAAATAGGAATGACTGATGTAGAGCTATGAAAATAATTGATTTTTCAGTGTGGCAGCTGAGCCAAAAAATTGAGGGGAAGAAATAATTTAGTCCATCTCAGCTCAATTTGTTGGGCTTTTTTTTTTTTTTTTGGTCTGTGAGCTGAGCAAAGTATTTCATTCAACTTCAGATGAAGCCATTTTTTTCCCAACCAGGTTGTTTCTGATGAAAAGCTGGTTGTTGGAACAGGCAGGTCAGATTTAATCATCATCTACAAAGCAGATGAGGAAATGCAACTATAGCTCCTATAAAAGAGTGTGCCAGGTAGGGCCTTCCTCTGAAGATCAGGTTGCCGAGTCCTCCTCTGCTCACAGGGATGCACCTCTGCAGTGGTAGGTTCCTCATCCACCCTGTGCTGAAGCAGCAAGCAATGGAGCCACCAGAGAGGATATATAGGGATGCAGCATCTCCCCAACTCATCTTCAAACCTAATTGGCAAAAGGGGCATGGAAGAGATTAATCCAGCAGCCTTGCCTGGTAAGGAGCACTCTTTCCAAGGTGGCAGACAGCTCCTGTTTGAAGGACCAACACTGGAGATAAAACTAGGCTTCCCAGGAACATGCCTTTTCATTTGATTTTAGCACAAATTATTCCCTAAATTTGATAAGAACAGCTTTCAGAAAGACAGAATGGTATTTTTCACAAAGAGACCATCAGCTCCATAAAAGGTCACTTCCTAGCTGATTCTTATACATGAATATATTTGTGACAGCCCTTTGCGAGGGCAGATACTTTTCCATAGACATTGATGTCAATGACCTCGTATACATTTCTCTAGTTCTATATCAATGAGAAGAGAGAGATAGCATCAGACCAGAGCTTATAAACAATTTCTCACAGATTGTGAATGTCTGGGGTTTTTTTCTCCTGATAAAATTGAGAACTGTCTTAGTTATCTATGTTTAGTTAGACTGACAGGTGAACTCACATGAGCTGATTTAACTCATTCACCTGCAGAAAAATCACCACCCTTTCTGCTGGGATAATTTTGAGCTTGGTCAAAGAGGAAAAAGCTCCTGGAGTGGCCCCCACAAACATCTCTCCCTGTGCCTGGTTGTCTGGAGAAACACTGGGGCTGCTCCATCTCAGCGCTGCTGCAGCAGGACTCCTGTTTGTTTTGCGGACTTAGTCACTAGTTGCATTTTGCTGTGTTGCATTAGTGCTTATCTTCTTGGTAACTGATTCTGGCTTTTAAACTATTGATAAAGTTGGTGAGGTTCTTTCCAGGCCTTTCTGTGGAGCTAGGTAAGCCTCCAAAAGGGCAGTTTTCCATATTGCTCTGCCTATGAGTCATGCTGTGCTTAATGTGCAGTCATGCTCGTTTTGACAAAACAAGAGATAATTCACTATTAGACAGATTCATTGCATTTCTTCAAAATGAATGTGAGTAGTCTTGTGATACTGTATATTACATATGATTATAGACATGGCTGTACTTGTTCAGGAAAGGAATTTGTCCTGAAACAGACAGATGCATAGGAAAATTTCTTTCTATATTCCTGCCCTACATTTTGTTTAATAATAAGAGATGAATAGAGTTTAATAGAGGGAATGGAAGCAGCTGTGTTGCAATTAGAAGGCATAATTAGTATTTGCCCAGAAGTTTGAACATATGACTGTACTGAGTACAGGGATGGCACAAACGATCAAAAATGATTGGTTGTGTGGTTGGTGCTTCAGAAATCTGGTTCCTCCTGTGCAGCTAATGTTAAACTAGTACAGTACACTGAAAATATAATCCCTTGCAAATCACTTTCTGGATCTGAAAGTAATCAATTATCTGTGACTGATTACTGTCTTAGGACCAGAAAAGTACCAGACACCTGCTATTTCCATTCAAGCCACTGAGAATAGTTGTTGCCCTTCTTACTACTAGATCATTCATGCTCTCAACATATTCAAATTTTGTATTGTAGTGTATTGTTATTTAAAATGAGGACAAGAACTGACTTCCCAGCAACAACTAGGCCTAATGATGTCCTTATTCTAGGTCTGAGATAAGAGCAGTTGAAATACCCTTCTGTTTGACTGCCAGTTTTAAACAATTTCCTAATTTTTCATGAGATCAAGGGCAGTGCAGTTTTATTTGGTATTGTGTTTTCAAATTGTATCTCCGAAAGCTTTGCTGATTTAATTAGTATCTTTGAGAGCGTGCAAAGAAAGGTTGAGAAGATTAAAATGGTAACTGGCTAGCTACGACGCAAAGAGGTTTTCAGATCAGATCTGAAAAAAAGATAAAGAAATTTGAGAGGGCTGTAGCTGATGCAAGAAACCTCAGAGCAAAACAGTCAATAGGGGTGAGATTCTGCTGTGGGACTGCTAACAAAGCTGTGCTCTCACTCTTCACAGAAATGTGTTTGCTTCCTACTCCTGATAATCTCATGTGACTTTTGTTACTAAGCAAGGAGAGTATCAACATGCTAACTATCAGCTGGAAAAAATGAGTAACTCTCTTTGTAATTTGGTTAGTAAGGAAATACTTTAAGATTAGGCTAGTAAGATGGTAAGGTAGAATTATTAAATAAAAGTTATCACTATTGATTTCTGGATATATTAAATAATTGCTGTAACTATTAACAGCGTAGTAACTGGAGAGTTTCAGAAAAGAGAAAATGTTATCCACAGATGGGTTTTATTCAAGGCTCTGCCACGCCTGAAAAATCTGGGATGTGGATGCAGATATGAATTCATTTCATTTGAGGACACAAGGACATGGCATTTCTGAACAGGAGTTAAAACATGGGGAGAGTAGGCTGGTTAATGTACAGATGTGAAAAGGGTTGGAAGACTCTGATGTTCAAAGTGGTGTGGGTGTTCTTTGCTGCAAAAACTCAGAACATTTCTCTTATAACAACTACATGCAGTAGAAGAGCTTCATGGTCTAATCTTCATTTCAAAATAAAAGGATGGAGCTTGCTTTTTGTAGCTCTGACATTGGTGTGAAGGTGAGTGAACATCTGTGGGAAGTCTCTGTGGCAAGATTAAGTGTGAGAGAAACCTGTAGTGAAAGTAAGGTCCCTACTGTAAATCCAGGCAATGCCAGTAAATCATCCCTCACTTGTCCAGAACCCCTTCTAGACCTCTGACAGTTCCCCAAACCCAGCAGAACACAGCTTCTTATAATTTATTTTCTATCATAAAAAAAAAAATGTTTTCTATACTGTAAACATTTCCTTGAGTATCAGAAAGTACATTCACGTGCATGATCTTTCCATTTAGGTGTTTCTTTCATTTGTACTTTATCTTGAGCTCATTGTTTCCTTCCTAGGAAAAGAGAGTGAAATGTCTTCTTTTGCCAAAAATTTAGTAAGACTATGGAAAACCATTTTCGTCTCTTAGACCATTCAGCAAACTACTCAGATGAGACACTCCTCAGAACAGCTCAATTGGAAAATCTTAACCATGCTTCTGTTCATGTGTCTTCGTGTCCTTGCCAAGTTTTGCCATTGTTTTCAACCTCAGAGGGATGAAAACTGATATTTCCTTCTTCCCTCTCACAAAATACTCTTGCTGCAGCAGAATAATGTCCAAAAGGCTTCATCAGCACCAGGCAGATACCATCATTTCCTTGGAGATCTGTTCTGATGTTTATCCCCAAGTTGTCAGGCAAGAGCTTTGAATCCTTTCCCTCTCTACAGCTGTCAAGTGCAGAATACACTTTGCTCCCCTGACTATTATCACACGTATGGTAAGTATCAGCAGGCATCTGCCTTCCTTCTGATAAAAACTACTGTAACTGCAATGAAGTTGCCAACCAATTGGACCTAAGATTAGGATGGTGGAAAATATTCATCTAATTCTTTTTGCCCTCTGTACCAAGAATGGTTCTGGAGCTGCCCCCAAGAACATACTGCCCTGCATGTGAGTAACAAATTCAAAACCTGACCCCTGATATGACCAGGGCATGCTACCTGGGACATCTGAGGCTTTATGAAGTCTAGCACAGACCTTCACAGGTTGTTCACAAAGTGCTTCTACAGAGAAGTGATGCAGCTCAGAGGTGGTACTTGCTGGGCTTTCAACACAGCGATCCCTGCACATCCTGCACCGTCTCCATGGGGTCCATACACAGCCACAGCACCCAGCTGAACAGAGAAGGGAGCACTGATTAGAGGATGCACACCTGCAGGTATGGCCAGCTACAAAACACTCAAGCTAGTAACTGAAGAACTACGAAGCATTTATCAGTATTTTAGTAGTTAGATGACGGAGCGACTACTAGGCCTCCTATAGCAATGCTAGATACTTGTAGTAGAGTAGCTATGTTGCTGCTACAGTGTATGTGCTGATGTGACAGTGCTGGAAGATGTAAAGAGCATGCCATGCCCCTTCAAAAAGTGTTATAAATTGGATGCTGTCTTTTGAACTGGGAAGAGGTGATTAGAAAGTAGACGTGGAGTCAGGATGAATGTTCCTAATTTCATCACTGAAATACTTGGCAATCTCACTTCTCTCAGCTCTAAAATGAATATAACATCTGTCCCCAGAGGTATATTAAGTACTTTGTTCTTTTAGTTGAGAGGATTAAAAATCCCTATGTCTCTCTGGCACAGTGCTGTGCTGTGCATGAATTACCCAGGCTAGTAAAGCTGCGTTTTTTTCCTGTAGTAAGAACAAAGTAAGTACACGTGCAGCAATATTGACTGGATTTATTTTTTTTATAAGGGTATGATCTCTCAGTTCTATCGTATTTCAACTGGAGTTTTTAAATTTCCATGAAATTCAGACATTGGGGAACTGCATATTCTTAAAACCAGAACCTTTTAAAAATAGAAACACCCAAAACAACTAGACACTTTAAAGTCTTCTATGATCTCTTACCACCAGCTCCCTGTTGTCAGCTGTGCTTTCCACACCAATGGTCAGTTCAGGAATTTCTGGTGATAGTGGCATTTCAGACATGGCATTTAACACTTTTTCCTGCAATCGCCATTAATTAAAAAAAAGATGAACAATGTCTCTGCCATTAGAGCAACAGTATTGATGGAGTCTTGATGGCCTAAAGACTTAGAAGTAAGCCCCATAAGGAAAATCTGAAGCTTTTTTTTTTAGGCCGGTTCATACAGCTGCAGTAGGGGAACCATAAAAGATTTGTGCATGCAAGTCAGAAATAGATGTAGATATTCAGTCTCACTTCGCTTCAGGTTGTAGAGTTTCCCTTCCAAATGCTGAGAGTTTCCACATTGCAACAGTGCTTCCGTGTGTCTGAGTGGGCTGAGGACCTCACCGGAGCACTATGGAGTGGCTGTGCTGTCTGCACCTCCTCCACTCCCCAGCTCAGAAGCAGTGGGGTGTGCACCCCCATCATGGAGGTTGACAGCCTTATAAAATCTGTGTCATACTGTATAATCCTTAATTTGCTGAGGGCACATTCTTTACACAGTCATTGGCAAGATTCTTCTTGGACATGGCTTTTATTCACTCAGTGCTAACATCTGTTTTTAACTGCACATCTAGTATCTGTGTCTAACTGCTCTAGAGGTCACACCGCATATAATTTCAACATTGGCTGCATATAGACATATACCACACTGGTCTACTTATTACCTCCTCATGGTTAACAGAGTTCCTGGGTAACTAAGTTTTTAAAGTTTACATGGACGATGATGACATCAGAATCCTATTGCAACCATTTCTGGTGAATCAACAAGTAGGAGGCAGGAGAATTTAATAAAATAAATATTGAATGCGGTTTCATTTTCCTATCTTCTTCAAGTATAACCTGCTTGTCAGATATCCAACCTACTCTACCCAGCCTCCTTAGTTGTTGATGCACAAAACAGTGGGTATGTAGAGTGAGAAGACTATGATCTCTACTGTGGCCTTTGTTCTCCAATACCCTTGCTGCTGTCAGTGTTTCCGAGTGCAACTGAGTTTATTGAGGCATAGAATGTTTCTCTCTCCCTTCAGAGTGATCAGACAAATACATTCTACAAAATAAATACAAAAGTAAATAAAATCCAATGGTGAAGAGCTGAGCCATAACATAGGGAGACATTTTACCCCATTAGAAAACATTTGGCAAGCTGTAACAGCTGTTTTGTTGTAATCTTCACAGAGGTGAAGAAATATAGATGCTGAAACTTATACAAGGTACTCTAAATAAGCTAAAACAAAGCAGTGTTTATGGAGACAGGGCTGCATCTTGCTTTCAGTTTAATTCCTGGGAGGAGGAAAACTGCCTAGGATGATGTTATTTACGAGGAACTTTTATTCTCAATGGCTACTGATTACATCTTCTGTTCTTGTAGAGCTCCTCAAAACATTAGGATTTCCATTAAAACACAAAAACAAATCTAGTTGTATTGAATTGGCCTTTTTCAGGAAAGAAAAAAAAGCCAACACATTGACTTCTTGGACTCTTATAAGCACCAGCAGATAAAAATATTTTGCATCAAGCTCATTTAGAGAATAAAACTGGAAAGATGTGTAGTGAAATCAAGGGAGAAGTTTTGTCAGAAAGAAGAAAATGAAATTGCTGGTAGAATGGAAACAAATCATCTAGCAAGATCAAAAGTGTCAAACCCAATAAAGCTGTTAGGAAACAATTAGATATTTCCCAATGTAGCTTATTGCAAGCTAGCTTAAAAGTCTTGCTCTTTGAAGAGAAATCCTTGCAGGGATGCCTGATGAGTATGATCTTGTTAGCTGCTGTGGGCTCTCTTTCGTAACAGGCCTTGTTGCTCTTGCAGTACTCCTGTTTCTTAAGTCCTAGGGAGGCTTTACAGCAACAATTAAGGACCAGCTTGCAGAGGGGACAAAAAAGGGTGTCTGAAGCTGGGACACAGTATTGGTAAAGGAGCTGCTGTAGAAGGATTAATCAGGGCTTTCTCCTTCTCACATGACCCTCCCTTGCAATATTAATATAGCTCTTCCAGAGTAGGAGTAGCAATATTTCTATATGCAGTGCACATGATGGGGCATTGCTTGATCTACTCTGATGAGGTCTCTCAATATTTCTGTGAATAAGTGCAATCTAGAATTCTCCCTCAAAGAAGGAGTAGTGGGCACTGTTGGTGCTGGGCTTGGCAATGCCTATGCCAAAGGATGTCCTGACCAGAACTCCCTAACCAGCTTCGTAATCTGGTGTTTATAGTAATGCGTATTTCTCTCAACAGCCAAAATTTCTCCATGTCAGTTCTACCTTGTCTTCTGTCCCAGCCTTTGCTACATCTTCTTTATTCCTCTGAGTGTTTCTTCTTTTTGTTTTCCTCTGAGTGAATCAACTGAGGCCTCTACCTGGAATCACTATTGCTCCCAAGTCCTAGCTGCTCCCCCAGTATCACCTCCACATGTGTTTTTCCTTCCAAGAATAGTGTAGGGAGTGTTATTTGTATTTCTCCATCTTCTCTACCCTTGAGAAAAAGATCCTGCACTGAGAGTGTGGTGACATCCAAAAGGTATAGCAATAGTATAGTGTCATTTCAGCTGTGATGGCCTATGGGTACATGCAGTGAAAGATACGTCAGGAATGGCAGTATGTTTTCTTGAGATAGCCAATATAACCAGTAGAAATAAGAAGCTTATTGGTGCAGAGGGCATTTCTCTGAGGGATTATTTACAGGGACAGTCATTTGTTACACATGGGACATCTTTCTGTTGCTACCAGCTGTGCTGTGTTACCTGCTACATTAGTAATTACCACGATAGCTTTGCACTTCTCGTCAGCTTTTGTTCTTGGTTTCCAGAAACGTTCATGTGCCACCAGAGCATCACAACAAGTCCATCTAGGTAAGAATTAGACGTTTCACTCTATCAATAAGTACAGCCTTCTCTGTAGGGGAACACAAAAATAGCAGTGTGGAAGCACCAGAGGCTTAGTAGCATTCAGATCAGGCACACTAGACACAGGAAATTACTGGAGCATAAACAAAATACAAAAAGGGGGTACCTCAGCAGCGTTGGTAAGAGATATCTGAGGTCTGCTGTATCTGAGGCCTGGTTCCCTAGCAAAGGTTTGTTTCAGATGACCTTAGATGTCTGAGCACTGAGCTAATTGGCCTGGGCTTCCCCTGCATCCAAGGAGAGAAGTACATCTCAAGGTTGTGATTAATCTCACCTGTAATAGATCAGCGTAATAGTAGGTCAGATGATTCCTTCCCTGGAAACATTTGTTTCTCTCTGCTATAAAGAGGACTCAGAGTGATTAATGCAGACATCAGCTCTTGCTTTGTAAACATCTGCAGTTAGGGGAATCCTGCCCTCCCTGCCCAGGCTGACCCGTAGCCAAGACACACTTAAATTGCTGTCTAAATGTAAGAGTATATTTGAGATTAACCTGAATTTGTATTACAAGTAAAGTGTTTTCACTGATGCTTGGAGGCAGAAAGAGGGAAAGAGGCGTGGGTTTGGTATTTTCCCCTGTTCACAGGCAGAGTAAATGCTTGAGAAATAGAGAGACAAAAACCAGAACCAGTGTTGCCTGGAACAGTATCGATGGTTTGGGCTTAGAAAAGAAAACCTGGGAGCACTTGTTATGGCTGAAGGCTATAGGAGTTGAAGGAGCTAGAAGGAGATTTGAAACTATCTTCTTTGTAAATAGTTGTGATTGCATCAGAGAATGTCTGACTTGTCCAGCAATTTTCCTTCATCACAGAAGCAACCTGATAGGGACCACTCAGACCAGTTAGCTTGAGCAGCTGGCACAACTTCAGCCCACAGAGCTTCCTACAGTCCCTCCCAACTCTCCCGACCTGTGCCAGGACTCACCAGTTTTAATTACACTGGCGGATTTCGTTTCAGTGACTGGATTAAAAATCTCTCCACGTTACAACCTGCTTTGTTCTCCATGCCAAAATATAAAAGTCTAGTTTTACCATGCAGTAGCTGCCCCTGGCTATCCTGCTGTCAAAGCCCACTGGTGCCAGGCCACTGTAATACAACTGAAAGGTAAAAAAGGCAAAAGGAGCCACAGGCAAGGCTTATGGTTCTGATTAACATGATGAACCTGGTGTGAGGCAACTACTGATATCCCTTGGGAGATTTGAACAGAAGACCTAACGTGTTTGGTTTCATTACACAAGTGAAACCACCCTAGCTAACGAGAACAACTAATCTTAATTTAATGAATCCTAGTGTAATGACAGGCTGAGCTATGGGTGGATTATTCCGTCTACGTTTGAAAGCAGGCTATTACCCCAGGGTGCTCAACTCTATGCAGCTGATACTCATCAGCACCTCAGGGCTGACCAGAGGCAGTGCTCCTCTGGGGAACCCAAAGATCTGGTGGCAGGCAGGTCCTGTTCCCTGGGCTAGAGGCCTCTGCTTTTGGAGTCCATAGGAGGGAGTGTTGGCAATGATGAGTGGGCTGGACAGGATCTGGAGGGAGAAATACGGCTCTGTCACCCTTGTGCCACACAGGTAGCAACAGTGACAGCGGGAGTTGTTTCAGTGGCGGTGGAGCACTTTGTTTAGCTGTATGCTGCACAGCTGTAATACTCCTTTTGAATGTAACTTTTGGAAGAAAGACCTCCTTCATTCTTCTGTTTCTCCAAATCTACTGACTGTGAGACACTGTTGCCCTTCCTCAAAGGATTAAAGAAGATAACAATGTGTACCCTTGGAACAAGAGATAAACTAGTAAAAACCACTCATCCTTGGTGAACGTGCTTTGTTCTGCATCAAAAATGCAGGTGATTTGATAGAGAAAAAAAAAAAAGTGAATGAACAGATGAAGTTGCAGCAATTCTGCAATTAACATGCCTTTAAAGATCAACAGCAGATAAATCACGGCCCCTCCCATCATGATGTCACTTTGGTAGAGGTTATGAGAGCTGTACTCTCAGTTTGCCTCATTTTGAACGGATCTCCAGATTGAGTTTCAGTCTTATCTGTCCGTAAGTGGAGTTTCATTCATGGGCCAGTCTCAGCTGCCTCAGAGAGGTGGGTGTGTTTTGTCACCTGGGAACAGATTGCTGTTCTTCAGGTTCAGTTTTTCATGCGAGAAAATCTGTCTTTCAAATATCACTTTTGTAGCAAAGAGAATAGGTGGGGGAAGAAAAAGCCCAGGGAAACAGACAGACCAACTGAGCACTGTCAGTTATTTGTTATCTGGCTTGTCATATAAAGCCATTGCTAATTTTCTGTAATTTCCCCACAGGGTTAAAAGAATGCTATCCAAAAGCATCTGTGTGAGGGCAGATGCCAGGATTAACAGACACTTTGTGTATTAACTCCACATAAATCTATATACTGTTTGATTCTGAGTCAGAGTATCATAAAGGAGCTGAAAAGTGGCTTCACCAGAAATATGTAAAGGTGTTTTACCCTGCTCTGCTCATGAGGAAAGTAGGAAAAGGCACGCTTCCATTTATCTGAGATATTAGGAATTATTTGCCTAGTAAAAATACCAATCCACTTTATTTATATTTGGAGTAAATGGGAAGGCAGAGAGATCTAACCGATCTAACCTGAAACTGGGGCAGGGAAAAAAACGTAGCAAACAGTAGACACTGAAGATGAACTGCCTGATAGTTTGCTGTCTCCAATACACAGACTTTTAGAATGAATGCTTGCAAATAGCTTTAGTAAAAGGACAAAGCATTGTCTCTTGCTCCACCAACATTGTCCTTCAGCACTGGGAGAGAAAGAGAAAGGTGCAGAATAATTTATTCTCTCCTGATACAGAGAGTAGGAAGAGAGTAGTGGAATTAGACTAAATTGCATGATATATGTATAGAAATAATTTTACACGTTGAATCAAACTCTGGTGGACCAATATTCTTCCTTTCAGCAGGAGAGATGCGTATTTCTTCTGGGATTTGTGTCTATTACATGCTACATTCAGTACTCCCAGCATCTTTATTGAAGTAGTATGTGAGGTACTGGAAAGAACAAATGCCTAAAGAAAAAAATATCAGCCTGGGGACAAATGGCATTATCACTAATTGCACTTTACTAATTCTGCCTACTCAAAAGAAAAGGATATAATCTGGAACAAAGTATGTGGTTACTGCAGGATGAAGAAATTCTGCTTGGAATTACAGCTCTCAGCGAGTGACTCATATTGGACAAACAGCCGAGATGTGGGTAGCGCTAGCAGACAGTTGCCTGTAATGACTACCACGTGCAACATAATGAATGAAGCACTGAATAAAGAGCTCCCTGCAAGTTAGAGCTATGTGAATGACAAGCCTTTCATTTTAAGCTAGAGCCCTGTATCACAAATATTAGGTTTGATAAACACATTTTTAAGATGTTTAAGTATATCCATGAATGGGGTGGGGAACTGAGACAGCAGATATCGCATCTGATTTCTAGAATTTCGGTCTGGCTGTAGCATTTTGAAAGAATTCTCAAAATGCCTTCTTTGAAGGCAAACAATCATTTCTGAAAGGTACACTCCACTTTGAGTTTGATGTCATACATGGAAAGGATGTGGATATTATTTTTATTCTGATCCAAGCTCGTATTTTCAGATATTCTACGTATATCCTGCTGTTTGTAAGTGTTCTTCCACTACCTACCTGCAGTAGCACTGCACAGATTGTAAGTAAAACGGGGTATGTTCCTCTGGCATGAGTCAAATATACTATGATGGTATACTAAGGACACTTGTGGTTGACATCAGGCTAGAGTCTATGGTTCCCAAACTGTATCTGGCCTGTTCAGAGGCAGCCTGGCTAGCAGTTAGTGTATAGTCAGTGGAACGGACTAGGTGGACACTTCATTATCATATCAATATAGCCCTTCACTGTTGTGATGATGTTGGACAACTGAGCTGAAAGTCTGTCAGATGTTATTTTAGAAGCAAGAGCCATGCTTCACAAAGGCTGGATTCTGAAACAGATCAAGGAATACTAATTTGTGAATTATTCCTAGTTTCCTGTTTGTGGAAGAAAAATTTAAATACAGCAATTATTGTATCTTAATAATCAGATGTATTTTAAAGGCTTACCATGAGAACCTGTACTTCTAAGGATGATAGCCAGCTACATAACAAATGAAGCCCTGAATAAGTAAAGGCTTCTCTGTGAGACATCTTTTATGTGAATGGAAGCTAAAGTTTTACCTTTGATCTTGATCCAAAAGTGTCCTGAGTGCTGTGTTGCAAGATGCTTCTTTCGGTGCAGCCCATTCCTTTGTGTCACCACCTTGGCTTAGCAGCTAACATAGGTCAGATACCAAAACTGCATTTACTGGCATAGAGTGAGTTCTATTGTCAAAGAAGCCCCCTGCAAAGCCAAAACAACAAAAAACCCGGAAGTATTAGCTTGCAGAAGCAGTGTGTTACTCAGCACCAGTATTATTTAGCCCATTCCAATCTGTTTTCCAGATTTTGAATATGTCCACCTTTAGTTTCCAAACTGATTTTGATCACACAGATTTATCTGGTTCTGAGTTGTTGCTCTACTGCTATGCCCCGATCTCAGTGTTTGATTTCTGTGTCTCTGCTACCTAATACTTCCAGGGCGCAGGTGTCCTGTCCACATATTGGCTAATGAACATAGTTGATCACCTCCCTCCCACTTATTTAGTTGAAATGTAAAACTCCTAATTCTACAGAAATAAGCCAACTCATAGATACTGCCATTTTGGCTATATACTCAAAGCAAAATCACTCTAGGCTCCCTGATGTGTAGTTTTTGTTCTGCAAGTCTTAATAAAAAGCGACTATATTTTGGGAGAAACTTTTATTGAGTCAGATGGCCCTCACAGACATAGAAAAATGCCACTTCCCTTATAGATGCTGCTGTTGTTTCTGTACCATTGCTGTTGATTTCTAACAGCCTTGTTTAGAGAAGTCCTTTTCTTTAGAGGAAAACCTTGTGCTTTCTTGCCTTGCTTGATAGCTTTTCTTCTCTTAAGAGGCCTTCTGACAGCATCCATCATTGTTCACTGACCTCTTAATTTATTTTTCTCATATGCACAGTCTTGTTGGTTTAACAATGTCTTCATTTCATAATGAAGATTGCATTATATTTAGGGAAATAAATCCGTTTCTGACATAGTTCTATTCAGGGAATCAAAAATGAGAGAACTTGAACAGATCTGGGACACATTCACAGTGAAGGGTTAACTTAAGATTCAATACTGAGAAATACATAGTCTTTGTACCTTGGATAAACAATAGTCAATGCAGAAGTTTATGTCATTCATAAAAAGGAAGGTGATCTCATGTGCTAGAGAATCACAGAAGTGAGAAATGGAAAAAATGTATTTGATCATCTTGACTTTAGCTTAGGCTTGTCCAGTGCCACACATTTTCTGCTGCTTTCTCCAGACTTCTCTTAAAACTGACTAAGGATTTACTGTTTGTTGCAGTCTTTGTTCATTTATAGAGAATGGCTTTCACTCAGCGCTGAGAGGGGAACCTGAATTTCCTTTGTCTCAATGTCAGGTCATTTCTCTCATTTTTACCAGGTAAGACTGCTTGGCTCCTGGCACTCCTTGTATTAGAAGAATGGACAGTTTATTCTGGGCAGCTTAGTAAAGGCAGCACCACTATCAAGAAATAAAAATGCCAAGACATGTTTCTTGAATTAAAAACATGAGAGTCAAATACTGATAGTTACAGCCCAGCCACTGATGGGACACTTGAAGAAGAATAAGAAAAGGATGGTGGACTATGGAGGTTCTTAGCCATGACTTTCTCACAATTTGGTTAAAATAGGACAAAACGGTGAAGAAAAGCAAGCCTATAAATGATGCCACCTCTTGAAAAGGTCTAAATTAGAAAGATTAAGGATCTGAAGGAAAAAAAAAAAGAACAGCTAAAGAAAGTGGACGGTTTCACTTATGTTTGTGTCGAGTTTGAAACATCTTGAAGAACTTCAGAGATTTACTTGCATAACTATCAGGCTTCTGCCAAATCACATTCCACCCAGGAACCTGAGGTCCATTTTCTCCATACCAGACCACTTGCCTCTCAAGAGACTGAAAGTACACAAACATCAAGCATCTAATAGGGTACAAGTCCAGACCTCCCCTGTTTTTCAGATTCAAATTGCATTTTTTCTCCCTTGGTTTTAAAGACAGCTTGCCTGACATAGGATCTAATTTGAGCAGTTGCAGTACCAATTACAGAAGAATAAAATGAAGGAGACGTAGAAATATTTTGAGTGAAAAGCTAGCCCTATGCTTGATTTAAAAATTTCATGACTCAGAGAAAGTCAAATAGATTGAGTTCTCCGTGGCTCCTCAGTGACCCCCACAGATGCTTCCTGACTTGATTTCAGTGTTTGTAGCCTTTTGTAGGCTCCTTGCATCCCACGCAGACATCCCTTTACCAACATCCTGCGAATCTCTAGTTGTGTTTCCTTGTGAATGCTCTGCTTCCTATAGCAGAAGGACGGGTTTATGCAAGGCTGCTTTGCCATAGCCAAGCTCGCAGGGAACTCGGCTCACCTGTGCAATGATGCAAGCTGTGGTAAAGGAAAGGTCTCTGTTTGACCAAGGCAAATATATCTCCTGTAAATATGGTAACATTTCTGTTTGTTTTTTAGTGTTAATTCAGACTTTGTATTTAAGTAGAGATAATGAAGGCAGGTGACTCAGGAGCGTAAAACCACAGCAAGACTTCGTCTCCACAGGCACCATTCCACACATAGTTTATGCAGACTTATTCCAGTCTCTATCCTGCAAGTGCACGGTTTGTCCCTAATAACAGTATTAATAGTGATTCACTGCTCAAGCGTGTGATTGGCCACCAGTCACCTGGTTTTGGAACAGCTCATTCCCAAACCAAATAAAAGCTTTCTAGCTAGTAATGACATGCTAGTACACCTGGTGCACTTCTTGCAAACAGCTCCCCATAAACGTATGACATGAATCTTAGTATAAACTTTATAGGAAGTATTCAGCCAAATGTAACTGTGAGTCTGAATTCCCTTCTTTCCTCTCCTCCCCAAATGTTCTTTAACTCCTCTGCTGGGAACAATCCTTGGCAATTAAATCATAATGTTCAGCTATTGGGTTAGAAGTAGGCTTGGCACAAAGGGTTACCTAAAACCTACACAAACCAGTTTTTCCAGGTTGTGTATGAGAAGCATGGTTTAAAAGAGTGGAAAGTTACCAGAAGAAGCACAAAGCCAGGTGTTAGCGGATAATCAGAAGGAAGGATCACAGAAAAAACTGGGAAATCTTGGCCAGGAGGATGGGAGAGACAAGCTAGTCTTTACCGGGGGAGGTATGGCAGGATCCCTCAACTCAGAGAGTGCAAAACACGAGTTGTAAAATCAAATCTGAGCTCACTGTAAGCCACTTTGCTCTGAATCGGTGGTGTCTGAGTATAATGAAGAAACTGATGCAGAGAAATGCACAGAGGTTATATTATTTTTATCAAGAATTCTTTACTTTTCATGTCACTACACAAGCCTTGAGTCCTGGTTTTCTGTGTGGGGCATCTGTATGCAATGATATATGTGTAACATGTGCATGTACATTGCACTTGCAGATGCATTACGTGTGCGTGTACATTGTCTCATGCATGCCATCTGCCACTGGTGAGTTGAGTGGTAAAAAGGAAAACTTTGCTTTCTTCAGTGAGGGTGGAGCAGGAGGCCAGTACCCAGTCTTGTGGGTAGAGAGGCTGACCACCATCTCTCAGACAGCCCACTAGATAAGGAATTTGCACCACAATGGTATAGATAAAAAATAATGCAGAGGTTACCCACTCTAATCTTAGTAACAGTCTCCTTGACTTCTTAAATGTGCCAAATAGGCTCTTTCAGCCACTTCTTTTCTTTTCTTTACTTTTGAACCATCATTGCACCCGAAGAGCAGAGGTGGTGGCAGGCATTCAGTGCCTGTTGACTTCCAGAAGTCGGGAGAATACAAGGATTGGGATCTGAGTCTGTAACACACACAGAGAGCAGCCAAAGAGGGATTTTGACCAAACCTGTCATTCTCAAATAAGCCGCTCCCTCTGCTTTCTGCTCCAGGGCAGTCCCAGGGAAGCAGGGGACAAAGCCTTTCCCTGTTAGCACCTTATCTGCCTCTGACCTTGCCCAGCAGGACTGCACCAGTGCCACTGTAAGCAGGGTTTGCCTAAGGCTTCAGATGACCTTTGGCAGACTTATTGCCATGAGGATTTTTTTCCAGTGCCTTGTGAGTCATTGGATGATGAGGTGAATCTCATTGTATAGCTGGTATTCAGTGCGTTAACCATTTTTCTGCTGACCAGAAAAACGTTTTTCTGCTGCTAGGCCACAGCCTAGCTCAGACTTCGATATTTGCTCTGCAGCAGGCCATATTCAATGAGGTGATTCCCTTTCTTTGGGAGCTACTTTGTGATCTTTGCATAGAGGAGGCTAGAGAAGTGCAAGGTGTTATTAGATGTAATGATGTTTTTCTATAGAAAAAATGATCTGATGAGGAAGTTGCTCAGCTAGGAGGCAGGACTTAATCACAAGACGGGACATCTCAACTGGTTTTGAGATTTCTTATACAGAGAAGATTATCATCTCCCGCCTTCTCTTGAAGTCTCTTATCAGTTTGGATCATAAACACCCTGAGACAAGTTTACTGTGCACATCTACACAGCAAAGGCAGCAAAACTCTGATTTTCTTCTGACGTTTAGGGCTACTTGTAATACGAATTACAAGATGGACAGATATTTTTGGCAGATAAGACTCCACCTGCATTCCTCCTTCAGAGCAGCCTCTTGCTCTCAGCAAGGCCCTTTTGTCAGGATGCCATCACCATATGACTTTTTCTTCTGTATGTCATATCATGAATTAGATTCTTGAACTCTTCTCTTTTTCAAGAGGTATCACATCCTAGTGGCATATGCATAGTTTAATGGGCCACTCCATAGTTTAATGGGCCAGTTCATGGAGTAAGCCATTACTTAATGTGAGAAAAGGATCAGAAGCTGGTTCATCAATGAATTGTCATTATTAACCTTAATTCTTGGTGGATATTGTCCTTCCTGACTGCTTCCCATCAAGCATTTTAGCCACAACGTTCAGTTCAGAATATTGAAACATATGTACGAATGTTTTGAATCTGTTTCTTCTGCTGAGGCCTTTCAGGGAAAAGAAGATGGGAATTCAACAAAATCTTGGAATTCTTCTACCAAAGCCCGTGTTGTCTGTGAAACCATATGCCAGTCAAACCATTAAGAAGAGACCACGCAGAGCCTAGCTGGAGGTACAGGCAGTTTCTGCACCTCTGCAGCCAGATGCCTTGCATCTGAGAAGGTGACATCCCTGGAGGAGGGATGCCCTGCACTGAAATGGCCTGTGCCCACAGGAGCTGAAAACGCAGGCCATGAGAGCAGCTGCTGGTGCAGCCGGTGTGGTGGGCCACCATCCCTGCTGTCAGCAGGGCACCACAACCCCCACCCAAGGAGCAGTGGTGGCTCAGTGGGGAGGCAGCCACCCTTTGCTGTCAGGCCAGAGTTATCCTGTCGCAGAGGTGCTGCAAGGAGGAGGGAGGGTGCACGGCAGGGTGCATGCAGCCGTGCAGGAAGAGGAGGGCAGGCTGTGGGGGAAGGGAAACAGAAAGAAATTCATTGATGGAAAGCAGAGGGGTTTTACAATCTTGTTTTTATTTTTAACCACGGGCAGCTGTGAATTTTTACGCAGGATTATTTTAGGTCTCGAGCCAGGCTGTTTCATGCTTCATTGGTGCCTGAGATTCCCCTCCAGCTATCTGAATCCAAGTGATACTATTTGCAATTACTTCAAGAAAGCAGAAGCTCAGAGGGAGTGTCCTCGGTGAATGGTTGTAATTTCTGTGCTGTGGCTGCCCAAAAACTATTACAGCTCTGCTATCTCTGGCTGCCTGCCAGCGGGAAGGATTCCTTCCAGAATTAATTGCATTTCCCGCCTTATAGGTATTCCAGGGAGCAGGGAGCAGGCTCACAACGGGGGTATTGCCTCGCAAGTAAATAGCAACATGTCTTCTCATATACGCTGTAGAAGGCCAGCACAAAGAAGACGACAGACATGGCACTGATTTTCAGATCTTAGCCCATTTCTTAAAAATAATAAAGAGAGGTGAGAAAGAGAAAGTAAGTGCACTGATAGGCTCATTCTTTTTTCTGCTATATAGGAAGTGGGGGATGCTTCTGCAGAGTGTTATTCGCAGTGACATGCAGAAGCTGTTGCCTCTTTGATGTGTGAAAGGAGGATATGCAAGAATACTACAAGCTCAGGGTCTTTGGCTTTGTTTTATTTAAATGTTGTTTATATAAAGCTACCTTGACCGCATCTATATTGGATGGTGAGTAGGTGCACAGGTTTAAACTTGCCCCTCATCTAAATGCCATAGTCAAGTTTGGGTGCAGCCTTTGAGCAAGGTTTGAGGTGCGCTGACTGAGCTCAGACTGTCTTTAGCGCAGGTCCCTTGCTTGCAGTACGGGTCGGGAGAATGATACTGTTCCCTATCTAGCACACTCTCATGTACCGCATGTGCTTCTGTCACCCTAACCACTGGTAGGAGGGACATCCAAGGCAGGGTGCCAAACGTCACAAGGGCAGATGGGAACTTTTAGGCAATTGTACCACACCCTGCCCATGCAACATGAGGAATGCACTACACAAAGCTTGTGGCATCCTCTGGTGATCAGCGTAGCTCTGGGGCAAGAAGCACAGCGAGCCTCAGCCCCTAACCTGGCACCAGAAGGCGCTGCCTGGATTTGGCGGATCTATAAGGTCTGTTTACTGAAAATAGCCTGTAAAGCTCAGTGGCATAATGGCTACCCCATCCCTTATCACACTTATGAGGCTGGGACCTGTGCCAGTCACCTGCTGGCATCATCCGTGCGGCTGTGCCAGGTCCATGCAGAGCATCTGCTCCTTCCTCTTTCTCAGGGAGAAAAGGAGCCATCACCTAAGAAAGCTCCCTCCCTTCTTCTCTCAACATATAATACATTTACAGGGTGGATTGCAACACGGGCCTGTAAATTTCTGCTTGGTTACTTCAGTATTTTTATGAGAAGACATGTTGAGACAATATTGTATTAGTAATATTTTCATTAGATGCATTCAACTGACCTGAAGTGGTGGTTAAACAGCAAGAACCAGGCAAAGGGGAAGAAAGTATAAAGAGAAAAGGAAAGGAGAAAAACAAAACCAAACACCCCCACCCCAGACAAACCACAACAAAATCCCTTTTCTTTTTCTCTCTCAAAGTGCCGAAGAGCCCAGTGTTGAGACCTTTTTTGTAGACCATCATAAAAATGTTCATATTAAAAAAGACACCGATTTATTAAACCACTGGGGTCATTTTATCTGCTGTCATTTGATCTCTTCCTCTACAAGGGAATAAAGAAAATCAGAAAATAAACTAACCATTCATGTAACCTAAATGGGAACATAAAATACTGTTCTTGCACAACTCTACATAGCCAGCTGCTGTCCTTCTCTGGTTCAGCTCTATTCACTTTTGTTCTATTGCACCAAGACTGATGTAGTATAATATTATTGATAATGTTTGTATATGACAGGTTAGATAAATGAGATTAGTGATATTTGAGAAAGAGCCACAGTCCTCTTCACCTGTCAAGCAAAACCTAATTCATTTAACACCCTTAGTGAGCTTGGGTAGCTACTCCTGGTGTAAGGCCTGTGCTGAAAACATACCTTGTCTGCTTCGTTTCTGGGACTCAGTGCAGAAACTTATGGTAGAATAAAAGGAATGCAATGCCACCTTAAATCCAGCTGTGGTGGAGAAACCCACACATGCAGTGTGATCACTGTTTCCATACCTTTCCTACACACAAGCAAGGATAGGACTGTATAGACTTTCCACCCCGAGGGGCACATGGGAACTCGTGAGCTGTAGAGCTATGGTAGACAGGCACACTGTTGCAATCTCTTCTAGCTAAACTGTTCTGCTTGGCATAAATAATTCAATGCTATTGGGTTGCACAAGAAGAAAGTGAGATTAGCTTGGGAAGACACTCACTTGGGAGACAGAATAGTTAGGCTGAAATCCCTGTTCATGTATTTAATTATTTATACTGAGCGGGACATTTTTACTAGAAGACATTCAGAGACTCCTACCTAATTTAGTATTTTGCTTATCACTAATTTTAGCAGTGGTCAGGCAGAACATTGACTACTAGCATATATCTAGTTAAACAGAATCTAGTCTTTTGCTTACCATTCTTAAATTGACAAAAAATGCACAATGCTTGCTTTGTGCATGGCTCCAACATCAGTAATGCAAACAGCATTGTTATAACAGAGCATTAGTATTCTCTAGTAAGAAATCATCTGACTTTCCAGTCGTAGCCACTGAATTAGTAAAAATTATACAGACACGTAGAAATGATTGAGTGCTCTGGCGGAAAGGTGAAATTTTAAATTAATGTTGTCTCGTGTGGGATGCAGTGAAAGAGGCAGCTTACAAAGTGAGATAGGTCATCCATACCAGAAAAGAAATCACAGATTTGATGATTTGTTAGAGATGCTTTAATGTGAGCTGCATAAACAAAAGGATACCATTTGTGTGATAGAAACTATTTATTTAGAATTCAGAATTTGCTTTCTTTAGCTGCTGTCAACGAAATGACCTTGGTGTTAAAATATTAGTGGAAAATTTGATTTAGTTGGTGAGTGCTGCAAGTGGAAATAACTACTGTTGGCTGTTTGCATGACAATGGAGAGCTGATTTGACAACCGATTTGGTTGAACATAACAATAGCTATATTAACTCATGGTAGCCGAGTGTGGTAAAGTCTGGGCTGTGGTTATTGGAAGAGCATTGAGAAGAGAGACCTTGGGAGACCTTGGGATCCCATACGTGATCAAATGGCTTGAGCTGCTCACTAAACCAAGAGGTATGGCTCAGTAATTTTTTGAGAATATTTCTGGAGAGATACAGCTCCCACAAACCAGTATTCTGCAACAGGCTTGGAGTATAAAATTCATACTTACTTATCACCGTGCACTCTCCAGTTCAGGTTACTGAGCAGCCAAGGGGCATGGCATCCTGAGATGGGAAGGTGCAGCTGTGTACTTCACATCTGCCCTGCTCCAATTTCCTATGATTGTGTAGTCTCACTGCACCCCACAAGTGACCTCATACACCATCTGTCTGAAGCCAGCACGTTGCCAATGCTGTCACTGAAACACCCTTGCAGGCTCCAGGCTCTAGAGACCTTCATTTCCCTCCAAGGTCAAGAGGAACATTTGCATTTTCAGGTGTGACTAGAGCTTCAGAAGGACCACGATGCAGAATTGCATGTTTTATGTTACGAATTGCTCTTTTATATTATGAACTGCACTGAAATGTTGTTAAAATACAAAGGAGTAGCATTGGTGTTGTTAAGCAGAAGGTACGATGTCCATGTCAGGAAAGCCATTTATTTCAAGGCTTTTGAACTCCCAGATAATCTGGAAATTGCTTAAACCAGACACTTATTCTGCTCATGTAATTTATTCTGTCTACAAGGCTCTCTATAATTTCACTTCTTCAGTGCTATTAGCACTTCTCATCAACCATTTCCTTGTTAGAGCATCAGTTGGAGAGCTTTTATGTGCTTGTTATTGCTAAGAAAACTTCTTTGCATATCCATCACATATGATTTCCCTTATCTGTATTTTTTCAGACTACATCTTAGCAGGAGTATACCTGTGATGGTATACTAGCCACAATATACTAGCCACAATATACTAGCCACAATATACTAGCCACATCAGCATGCAAACCTACACCACCACCACACTGTATTTCATGCTCACGTTGGACAAACAAGCCATTCAGCATTGTTTCCCAAAGGAGAAAGTAGTAGAGCTGGGGATGAGGGTCACTGTCCCAGTTTGGACCCCGTTCATCACATGAAAGGGTCAGAAGGTTGTAAAGCAATCCTAGTATTCATTGATTTTAACAGTAGAAAGCAGAAACACGAAAACCTTCTGAGCACTATTTTTGTACACAGGACTAAAAGTGAGCAAAAATGTCTTTAGGTACCAAAACCTTTATGGTCTCCCTTCAGATTCTGATCTGCATCTTCTAAAGATGGGGTGCAGGATGACACATAGAATATTTAGGTTTCCTTACATCTGCCACTGCGCTTTAGAGTTGCTTACACATTTTCGCTCCTGCAAACTGGGGCTGAAGAAAGGTGGAAATAGAGGTCAAAGCAGAAGGAAATCTTCCTTCTAGGAGCTTCTGCTCTTTGCTGTGGTTGCCTCCTCTACTCCCTCCTCAACATGCAGGTTATATAAAGTTCTTCCAGCTTCATGGCAATCTGCAAAAGGGACATAGCTTTTTAGAGTGAAAATGGGGCTGATGCGATGCTCAGAAATGAGAGGGCAATCACAGTATAAAATTGGCTTGCATGTGTGCGACAGACTGGATGGTGATGTGAAAGGAAGATTCTAAGGGCTGATTTGATCAAAAGGCTGTGAATGTAGCATCTGAATGGATGCGTCTGGAATGAAAGGGCATCTGGGGAGACCATTTTCCTGCAAGATGGGGCTTTTAGTATTTGACTTTGCAAATGCTAGCTATAGAAATGCCGGGATTTAAGAGCACACACTTGGCTTTAAGTCTGGGACAGGCCTCATATTTTTGAAGGTGTGCATGGATATATCAGTAATTGCAAAGATTTTAATTTTATTTGCTGAAGGCAAGGGGAGCTTTCTTTTTCTTTTCAGAGGTGAAGTGATACTTTAGGAGTTCTATACAAGACTTTTTCGGTATCATGTAGGATCTACCTACAACAGGCCCTCTTTTCTCTGTCATATTGTCATTTAAAAAAAGATTCTCTACATAACAAAAACAGTTCAGAACAGGGAAAATTCATAAAGCCTACATGATCATGTGAACGTGTTTTATATTTGGACATAGTGATGTGTTCCAACACAAGAATGGGACTCTCAGATGTGGTCACAGTACAAACTATTATCCTTATGATTGATGACAAAAGGAATTTCAGATTGACAGACAATAAACAAGAAAATTTTGCACTTCTATAAAAGCTAGATACATACATCTGCTACTCACACATAGCAAACCATTTAAATATATAAGATGTGCTCCAAAACCCTGCAGAAACAATCTGCTGACAGCAGCACTGTGCATTGGCAACATGCCACTGGCAGGTGCCTATGGTTAAAGACATGACCCAAATTTTACATGTTGCCACAGATGTTTAAAGAAGAGAATCTGAAGTGCATGTTGATTCATAAAATGTACTGGGTTTTCATTTCTCTTTTCTTAGCAATCACTAATCAAGCTGAAATTTTCTTTCTAATGAGTTATTTGCTACCACAAACCCCAATGCTTTATTCATGAACACTGTTGAGGTGCCTGGGCAAAACCAGTCATAAATCATTACTCACATAGCTGAAATTTTTGTCAACATCTTTCATTTCTAATTTGTATCAGGACAGGGCTTGCACTCACTTGAGTGCACAGAGTGACAGACTGAAACCTGAGCTGGGCTTAAAGTGATTTCCACACACAAGAGAGTTCCTCTCCTTCCATGGGAAGTACACAGAAAGGTTCTTACCGAGTGTGATACTCAACAAGCATTCACAATATTTATTGAGCATAAAGTTGCCTCCATTAGATGAATTTGTGTCAACGGAGTTATTATTCATATGCAAGAGACATAAATAATAGAGCCAGAAGATCCCAGAGTGCTGCAGTCTCAAAGACACATGATATATAGGGATTTGAGTGGGGAGCATTAGTATTATGCAAGTGATTTGTTAATGAAAATGTGTAATTTAAGGAACGCTCATTTCTAAGGATGGAGAAAAGGGTCTTTAAGTAGGAATCTTCTATCAAGTGGAAGTGAAGTAGACTGATTTTAAGTGTCTCTGATTTATATTTAATAAGAAAACAGGAGCGCAAAGACAAGCCTTTCAAAAGCTAGAAAAAAAGCAAGCCTGTACCCTCACCCAAGCCTCAGGAAATGGGGTCAGGCTCCAGGGGAAAGAAAAGGAATTTCTGTAAATACACAAGCTCCAGACGGAGGTTTAGTTGAAATATTTTGTCCTTAAAAATCTGAAACAAAAGTCTTCCGCAGAGCTGGCTGCCTGGGTTCTGAGATTTGGTAGAGTAATATATTCCCTTGTGTTTTTATTCATGTCACCATAATGAAAGCTGACTTGCTTTTTGAATAATATATACTTCATCTACATAGCGAGAGGAACTGAAATGGACATCATTTACTGCAAGTTTATTTAAAGGGTACCTCATACTAAACAGAGTAAGAGTTTTTCAACACAAGGAATGGAAAAATTAGCGGAAAGTACATTTTCGTTGTAAGCAAAATAACTTTGAAAACCTTGTGCATCCTGCCTTGTAAATGGATGGAGACATTGCACTGGCAAAGTAGGTGTCAAAGCTGTATCCCAAAGCTATTGGGATGTCACATGGCCAAAGACCAGGACCTAGAAACCTTGAGTCTTTTTATGACAATAATGTATCTGTGAATACAGACCAAAACAGACTTTACCTTGGCACTTCCCTCAGCAATGTCTGGATGTAAAAGGAAGAAGATTTGGAGCTTGCCTTGTCACACTACCCGTCAGACTGAGATGCTGGAGGAGCTGTTACCCTTTTGACACTTCTTTCAGCAGCTTACGCAACACAGTCATCAGTTGCTGCTAGCATGTAGCAGTCAACTTATCCCTGTAACAAATGACTACAGGCTGCAGCTGGATCTGGCGAATAATTGGGGAATAATACAGGAGCAGAAGGAGTCAAACTCTAGTAACGTCCTTGGTAAAATGTTATTTGTCATGTAAACATTTGAGGATGGCTTTTCCTCCATCACCTTGTTCTAAAACTGATTCAAATCAGTCTTGATTCAAACCATTGCTGCTGCTGACTTTTACATCTTATATAACAAAACACCCCACAGTGCATCAGCCACCAGCTGATCAGGTCAGACAATATTTGCCCTGGATATTCAAGCAGATTCTGGCCCTGCAGTTCTGCTAAAACATCAGGAAGCCACAAAACATTTAGATACACAGCTTCATCTCTCCCTTCTTTTACTATTTAATACAGACCCTTTGTAGTATGCATAAGAGAGGTTTTTGCAACAGAAAGCAAATGTTTTAAGATTTAACTGCCTTCCACACACACGTCTTCCACAGATCTCTTGGATACAGGAGTCTACCTAGCAAAGCTAAGAGGCAAGAGACACCAGAAGAAGTGGCGGTGTATTTTTCATGTCTCAAATACTGTAACTCGCTCTGCTTTAGGCTGCTCATGTCTCAGCCCTCCAGATGAGTGCAAGTGCAGAATTCAGCTGCCTGATTTACTTCACTAGTGCAAGAAACCGTTAACCACGTCTACACCATTACCAATAGGTCACATTGCCTTTCAGTCTCTATCTGGGTTCAACAAAAGAACAGAGTTCTCCACTGACCTTTTGCTTAGTTTTATTAATGTTATTTTGGTGAATGAAAATAAATGGCAAAATGTCAGAATACAGAACCTCTCATAGTAAATCTTCCCAACAGTTTTTGCAGTAGAAATAGATCTTGGACATGAGGAGGAGTTCTGTGATGCTTGGAAGTTTAAAGTATGAAATCTCTATACCCTCATCCTGTCCTGTTGGTAAAGCAGAAGTAGGGTTTTCTTTAGGCACCTGTGTTTTCCCTGACTGATGGGAAACGCAGCCATCAAAAGTGGATAGTTCTACGAAAAGGATAAGGAAAGGTGGATTCACTTTGATGTATTATTGTTATACTAGAACAAAACCCATTCCAGAAAACAAATGCCAGCAGCCATATGAGCATGCAGCTGGACAAAACAGCTGTGTTTCAAGAACACAGTGGGAAATGACCATATGTGCAAGGAATCCTAATTCCTTTGTTCAAAGCTAAACATGAAACTATAACAGGAAGCCTTTCTGGTGATTAAAACAGAGCCTCACTGCAATACGTGATAGCCAAACAGGTATGAAATATTTAGACATATCTAAACCTTGTATTAACGGAAGATTATTACACCTAAATTGGTTTTCTTGGAAGTCAAAAGGTTTTCATTTTTAACAGTGTCTGTGTACAGGCCAGAACAAAGCAATACAGTTGAGAAGCAAACCAAGGACAGAACTGTTCAGTGCACCAGGAGCAGGTATAAGATATCCTCATGGTTTTACGGGACTCTGTGGGTATTAGGAAGGCCTGCCACCAGCTGAGCTGTGATTTCAGTTGCAAACCTTTGACTTTTTTTTTTTTTCTTTTTTTTTTTTTTAAATTGAGGAACATGTACTGTGGCCTAGTGGTAATTAGCTGGAGTTCTAATAGTAGAACTGCACACTGATATTCAAGTATGAACTTGCTTCTTCTCGCAAAATACCCTCATGTCAAAGCCTGCAAATAAAGCAGAGCAGGAATAACTCTCCTTGGTCTGTACAGTTCTCTGCCAAGGAGGATCCGACTCTCTCAAGAACTGTAAACAGTCCCAGTACCTTCTAAGTTAATTAACTGTACAATGGGCCAGGTGTTACTCCAAGATAATTTTGTGCACAGGATTTTTAACTAGTATGGTGAAGAGACATGGAGTCCCAGTAGGATGAAGAGCTCCCTCCACTCCCACTTGTGTGCCTGTAAGGAATCTGGGCACATTCCAGAGCTTGGCACTAACCACAGTAACACATGTATCTTCAAGGGGGTGGATTCATTTTACCTAATTCAAGTTGTTTGACAAGTAGATGCCCAGACTAAGATAGTTGTGCAGGTTCTTTTTGTGGTTAATGGAGAGATACAGGTATTCCCATGAGCAATTTGTCGCACTCATCTCAAGTGGCAGCCAATCTGATATATGATTCCTGTATCTCTCTTCACATATATTCAAAACCTTGCACCCTCTGATCCTTGACTAAATGCATGCTGTTCACCAAAAAATGTGTCTTCTCTTCTCTTCTCTTCTCTTCTCTTCTCTTCTCTTCTCTTCTCTTCTCTTCTCTTCTCTTCTCTTCTCTTCTCTTCTCTTCTCTTCTCTTCTCTTCTCTTCTCTTCTCTTCTCTTCTTACCTTTTGGCCGGATCAATTCTCATAAGTGGTTCCTAGCACAGATTTACGATGGCAATCTAAGCATCATGCATGACACAGACTAAAAGCAAAATGTTGAGAAGATGCGAGTTGAGATTAAGACCTTGTTATTTGTCAAGGTCAAGGCTGGGGGGCACAGAAGGAATTAAAAAAAAAAGGAAAGGGAAACTATTTAATTTCACAGATTTTGAAGGAAGTGTTAATCCTGAGAAACAAGTGCACTTTGAGGCAGTTTGCCCACCCCTTCTGCCTTCTGACCTCTGTCTCCCCTTTTTGCCTCAAACTTGTTCCGTGTAGTAATGTGACCTTGATAAAGTGAAGTGAGTCATGAACACCACACTGAAGAGGCTAAGAGGGAACAAGGACTGGGGAAGAATTGAAAAGTAAGCTATATGCGAGGGGACTGTTCAGGGAAGTCACACAAAAATTGCACAAAGTATCGGATGCACCTCTTGCCTGACCGGTGCCCCAATGTCTCAACAATAACTCAAGAAAAGAAATGTTCTTGCCTCAAAAGATAAATAATTACTATGAAGGATTTCCTCTGTTTTGGAGATATTTGTTAGTCTTTATCTTCATGTCTTAAATCTATTTGTTTCACTGTGATTAGCAGTTGCAGTCCTTAATTCAAGCATGTAATTATGTAATCTAGTCCTAAAACCAGATAGACTTTTGAGATAAAATAGTTAAATTTTGACCCTGTGCTTCAAAAAATCACAAACGCAGAATAAGACCTCAATATTCCACCCACTCCCTGGGAAAAAAACAGTGTTTTGACTGAGACTATTCTGCCTCTTGCTTTCCTGCTGCCAGACTTGGGCCACCATCAATCATATTAGTTAGTATCTCCATCCATTTCAGTGGGACTAACCATGGGTGAAGATATGCCTCAGCAAGGATTAGTGAGAAAGAATTTGGGCCTTCAGTGGCTATAGGTAGAGGAGGGACAAAAAAAAAAATTACTCTTTTAGCAATTCAGCTCAGATTTTTCTCTCATTAGTTTATTACCTCTCTACCTCAACAACAGTGTTACTAAACCTAATCCATTTATTAAACAGGATCCTGCTCCCATGCATGTGGGTGAAACTCTACAGTAGTTTCACTGGGGCTCCTGTCACTGCTTTGTTTATTTGACTGGGCAATTTTTATTCACATGAACACATTTAGAACATATTACTTGCATGAATAGCTCCAGATTTTTCTTCTAGGCTGGCATCCTCAGCACCAGGTTCAGACACCTGCATTCACTTGACTACAGTGTGGGTGCTGCGAGTCGGGTGTACAAGTGTCTGTCAAGGCCAAAGACATCTTTGATTACCCTCAATTGCTTAATGGCACTGAACACTTAAATTCAAGCAGCAGACTTGACCCGTGATCACTTCAGCCAGTGAAGCCTAAAGAGGGATTCAGAGCACAAGCATAAGTGCTCACCCGAAGATGAAGTCAAAGGGGTCTCTAGACATCTTGGACTCTACTGGCAAGATCTCCAAGACTATAGCAGGAGCATGGGCATATAGCTTACACATAGACATCTGAGCCTCTCTCAAGCCATCTAAGAATGAGGCCTGTGCTCCTGTGTATGCTGCTCACACACTTATCTGGCTACAGGTGGGTAGACAGGTGAGTGAGATGCTCAGCTCATAACAATATGCACACCGACTCCCTACAGGGTGTGTTAATTTAGGCTTGACACTGCCATAACCACAGCCACGGGGCTTCTGGCTGTGCTGAGCAGAAACAGCTCAGGACTGCATTTAAAAGCCAAGTAGACATACCCCAGGAGTTAGGTATCTTTTTCCTCTTTCCCTTTTAGAAGTTTGACTACATGATTATGATTTAAATAAGTTGAGTTTTTCATGTAATCAAATATGAATATGAACCATTTATTTTCCTTAGTGTTCAGGGATTATGATGGGTTCCATCTCTTTCTCAGCAATCTATAGAATGGTGTTCATTACCATCATTTGTTTTTCTAGCACATTCTTTCTGTCTGTGAGGTTTTACAGTTTGGAGCCTTATTTGATCTGCAACGTTATCTCTTAAATCTATGCCCAACAATATACTGTCTTTTAATTTCCAGGCTGCATCAGAAGAATCCTTGAAGAACTCAGGCCAATATCCAAAAAATATTTGTCACATAATGCCCCCCTGAGCAACTAAGTCTCTTGAGAGCAATAAGACTTTTATTCCTAAATTCTTTCCCCATTGAATACAAGTGTTGAATTTACTATTTTCTGTCTTCAAAAACAGCAAAAAAATATTTGTAAGAAGAAATGTGCTGAAATATTTTCATTGCAAAATATCCATATATTTCTTTTTGGTCTGTTAATTGACATGAGCTCCATTTCAGGTCACCTGATAGTTGAATTGGATTTCTCTGTTGTGGTGCTTTGCCTGGTGATGTTGTGGTTTTTGAGCCTGGTGCTCTTATTTTTCCATGGAAAACAATTGGACCACACTACGATTCCCTAATGATAGAATATTCTTGTAGGTGTTATTTGGAAAGTATTGGCCTTCAGGAACTTCATCCCTACACAAAATATAAATGCTTATTACTATGTATCTATGTGACATAATAAGAAAGGTTAAAATTGATTAGACTTCAAATTAAACATATTGAGCACAGTGTTTTGAATTAAGCTGAACTTTTCCAAATGCGAAAGTGAAAACTGAAAAACTTAAAGCTTTCTGCTGGCCATCTTTTTTTACTTACTGGTGTAAGTATTTTCATCTGTAACACAACAGGTGGTTTTAGAACATGTAAGTCATGCACAAAGCATGAAGTCAAATTTAGTGTTGAGGAAATAGAGATTGATTTCCAAGCCTTTAAAAATGTCATGTCAACTGTTTGTATGCACTTCTCAGCAAAGTCAAATACACTCTAATAAAAACATATCCTTGACGGCAGTATAATATATAGCAAGATACTTGTTGACTTTGTCACCTTTTAAAGTTTATCAATCTGATAACAGATTATTTTTTATCCTGCTTTTAGTTATGTTACTATTTCTTAACACTAGAATTTCATTAGATGACTAGATGAAGCAGTTCAGAAGTATAAAGTTTCTGAAGTTGAAAATGTCAGAAAACTGATTAATATGAGTACATAAGGAAATATTACTGCCTACCCAGACACAATAGCATCCACATTTGCCACCCACAGTTTTTCTCCTGAGCAACTAGCATCCAATTTAGCACTCCCCAAGTCCTAAGTAGATAGATTAATGGTAATTAACACTTTGTAAGTTGTCGCTCATGGCTGTGTCTTTAGAAGATGGAATAATTACAGAACTGTAAAAGAGATAATGTTTTTTATTGGATAGTCTTTCCCAGATACCTTTTGATGAATAGCTCTTTTCTAGACTTTTTCTCTGTGGATATATCTCATAAATACCTCTTCAGAGAATACTGTACATCAGATCTTTTGATTTTCTACCTCCAGGTATTAGTGTGTCTTCTAACTCTAATCTCTTGAAGGTGCCGTGCAAAAGGGAGGATGATTAGAAGTAATGGTGGGTTTCAGGAAACCTTTGAAGAGCTTATTGCCAAAGAAAGAAGGTTAAACAAACTCAAACAAACAAAAAAGTTAACTTCTTTTTTAATCTGACATTTTACTGACCAGATTGGCATTTTATTCTAGACTTTCCCTTGATCTTAGAAAGCTGCTCAGTCTAGTTAAAGTGTACATGGTAGTGTAAGATACTTCCATATGAGAAAGGAGTAAGCTTTGCTTCTGTAGCACATTTTGTGCTTCTCATGTTGTACAAATTTTATTCTGAACTAAATTAATTTCAATCTAAAAATTACCCTCCTGACTAGCATAGTGATTTGGTCATGAAAGCTATATAGACACAGCTAGATAGACTAATTTGTCAATGAGCAGGGAAAGGACATGATGCTACTGTTCTTTAGCAAGATCCTCTCTAACATCAAATTCTGTTCTATTGACTCAGGGACTCCACAGGTCCTCGGCAGTATGGTGACAGCATGTTTATTGAGTTTTTTGGAACTGATATGGAAGCACAACATCTCAGTGCCAGGTGCCCCATTGACTCCTCAGGAGACTTGTGGACCTCTGTCCAGGGCAGATTGACACCAAAGAGGATAAATATCCACCGGAAAAGTGTCCTTAGCACTAGTAGAAAGACAGAATTCTCCTTTCCTCTTCTGCTCTCCCCTCTTTATATTCTCCCAGAGGTTTGCCAATCAAAGTGGCCACTTAGTGCAGTGGATATTTTATCTGTGGAAAGCACAGCATTAACCTGACAAACAGCACCTTGCAGACAGAGAAGTGCAGACTTAAACATGAGTCTTCTGAGATAACTGTACATATGTTATGTGAAAATGTGCTGAAAACTGGTATGTATAGTTTTCCTGTTTGACAAGGAAACTCTGAGAGCAGCCTAGCAGCTGCTCATATAGAACTGTGTCATCTCTCCCTATAACGATCCCTGAAGGAATGGAAGAGGAAGGTGCCATAAGGCATGCATCCAGATTGTCCAAGTTATTTTACAGGATTGGGCTATTGCTGTGGCAAGGGAATGCTGCTCCTAATAACACCCATTTCAAGTTGAATTTGATTTTATTTTTCCACTGAAGGCAACTCTGGCATGCCTGGCTCCCCAGTCTTCCCTGCTCCATTCACCCTGTGCTGCTATGGAGAACAGGGCCTGCAGCTTTGGAGGATGAGGAGGAGTTAGTGCCTTGCAGACAACTGGAATCATCCACAATTGAGGAGCTGAGAATTTTTGGACTCTTTCCCTTAATGTGGAATCAAGTGCCTTTCCTGTGCAGAGGTTAAGGCTGGAGTAGCTCACAATTACTTTGCCTTGGGTTAAGTTATTTCCCATACCTGGACAAAGAGGACCTAAACAACCTTGAGCAAACCATATATTGCACCTACCCCTTATTAACTACACAAGCTAGTAAGTGTGTTTGTAAACTCTGATCTCAGGTCCTGAAGATTGGGCTTCTTTTCCAATTGAGTTCCAAGGACACATCTTTATCACCTTTTCATGAAAAATTAGTCTTCGCCATTCCAGTTATTTTATCAGTGGGTTGCTATGGCATAGTTATATTACACTGTTGTTGCTGTATAGAGGAGGTGTTGCCAAGAGAGGAGTCAGTGTACCTCTGTTCTCCCGAGGGAGACACAGGTTTGATTTTTTGTTCCTGGGGAGCTGGGATATCTCTGGAACAAGAGAGACATGGAGAGTTACGAGCAGTTTTTGGGAGTGCCTACCAGCTACTTGCAGGGCTGCAATCATTTTACCACAGAAGGAGGAGCATGGCAGACTCCTTGGGTAAATGCAGCAGGGTTTGATTCACGGGCCTCAAGGAAGGACATGAAGTGAGGTAGCTGACTCAGTCCCTGAGCTGGGCAGCTGGAAGTCAGCTCTGGGCAGGAAGCCATGCAGCTCTGCTAGTGCACTGCTCTCTCTGAACTAATAGACCCTGATTCACAGCATGCTCCTTTGCTTATGCTTAAGTCAGACATGGTTTTGGGGCTGGTGAATGTCTGGTACCTGAAGAGCATGAAGAATGGGATGAGAGATCTTGTGTCTGCAGCTGTTTGCATAGACAGAAATGTCTGTCCCTTGCTTCACAGCCCTTTCACAGGAGTTTCCTGTTCTCAGAACAACCAAGGAAACGGGGCTATTGCATACTGTGGACCTCAGATACTATAGCTGTAGGAGTTGTATTGAGGATGCAGGTGTACTGGGAAGCTAAAAGGATCTTGAAGCCCCTTCCCCATAGCCACAGGCACCATAGCGATTCATGGTCCCTTGTGATGGGACTGCGCAACTTCATCATTTGGCTTCTGCTATTGTGCAGCTCTAAGATGGATACCTACACTAAGATAAATAGAATGTATACAGAGCAGGTACAGAGGAGCTAGAGGAGAAAGTCACTGAAGCTGAATCTTCTTTGTCTTCCCCTGTGTAACTGTAATGCTCCCAGTTTCCTCTGCTTTGAGCCTCAGAGCCCCTCACATTTGGCTGGCCAGAGTGTGTCTTTTGTAGCGCGAAGACCAGAGGGACAATCCACTGTTCTCCTTTTTCATTTTTTTCCACTGGCTAATTTCCTTCGCTGTTAAAAAAAACATGTTTCCTACACCAGAATAACCCCTGCCTTAAAAAATAAAAAAGATATTCATTGGAGACAGTTAAATGTGACCTAAGTAGAATTCAAAAGTAAGCGAATTGAACCCATTCCAAGATCATGTTATTGCCCACACCTTATCAAGTATTATTACTTCTGGCAGTGTCTGTCCCTGAAATAAAAGGACCTCAATTTAAATAATCACTTAGTTTCTCATATAAACAATGATGAGATATTAAAATTTATATGAGAACTGAAGACTCCATCTGTCCTGTAAAAATAAGTCCCACATAACCACATGTTACTGCACAGGCTTCCTGGTGGGAAAGCCCTTGTTCAGCCAGGCAGGATCGCTTGTCATCACTGGAGAGGGGAACAAGACAGTCTCTCCTGCTGTGTCTCCCAGTCTGGCTGGTTTGCTGGGTAGAACAGCTTTATAGCGACAGGGATCACAGCTATCACAATTTATTGAGGACTCATTTCATTGCACTGCTGACCTTGTGGTGGACCACACCACCATGCATAAGATGACAACCCTTTTGACTGTTTGAAGCACGGGTAACGCCGTTGAGAAGACTGAGCACTGAGACTTTTAGTGAGAAGCCTGTGCATCGAGACTTTTAGTGAGAAGTCTGTGAACCATCAGCAACCTGCCCTTGTCCATGTGTGTTTTTCCCTTCCCCCTCTCCTATAGCTGTCGCGTAATCTCTTTGGAGCAGGCACTATTCCTCCCTGTGTTTGTTCAGCACATAGTAGAACAAGGCCTGTCCACACTATACAAATAGTTACACACTATTGAATATAAATGTTGGTTCCTGTTATGCTATCACCCACGGAGAAAGTGTACATTGCTGTTTTCAAACTGTGGTACAGCATCAGAGAGACTAAACAGTTAAATTGTTATGGAAATTGGACATTTTGCTCCAGCACTTCCCCTTCCTTTTGTTTTTAACCTTTCTTTCCTGTCATATGTTATCCTGTCCCCCATCTCATCCCTCACTGCTGGCTGCCAACCTAGTGTTTGCGTGTGCGTGGAAGCACGACAACTTGCCTTCAGGAACAGCACTGCTCTCCATAGCAAGGCTCGGTGATGTTGAGGTATTTCAATGTCACTTGTGTTCTCTTCCTGGAAAGGATGACAGTTTGCAAGCTCAATATCCTTGGCCCAGAACCCAAAAATCTCTCCCTGCACCTCCCACTGCTGTGGCCTGTACCATGTGCACCTCCACAGTGATAGGAAGGAGCTGGCTGCAGCCCTTCTCTGCTTCTGCAGCCCATGTGTGGTGAGGGTACATGTTTTTAGCCTATGTGCCTGCAAACAACATGTACAGAGAAACATCAGGATGACATCCAGCCAGCATTTATTGAACCGCAAACAACAGAGAGAGCAAATTGCTATTAGAAGGCTGGTGCTCTCCATGAGCAAGTGTAATGGCCAAAACAAAAGGGCCAGAGCAACAAGGGACATGCAGGAATGATAGGAAATGCTGGTGGAGGCAGCAGTGAGACCAGGGCCTGAGATGACAAAATGCATTTTTCAGAATGGGTTGGTGGGAGAGGACAGGTGCTAGTGGGGGGCTGCTGGACTTGCTGCTACTCCAGGTGCAAAGAGAGAGGGGGGACTTGAGAAGGGGAGGAAGAACTATAAGAACCATTTTGGAAAGGAAATGAGGACGGTAGAAAAGCAGGCTCCCTGTTTCAGAAGCCAAGTAATAAAGCACTGAGGTAGAAGCAATAAATGTCTATTGCTCATTAGTTTCCTGACGTATTTGCTGGCTGAAAACAAATGGATGTTATGAGAAATGGAGGAGATTTTCTTGAAAGTTCTGGGAATCGGGAGGACATAGAAAGGGATAGAGGGTTAGGAAAAGGGAAAAAGAGAAAGGTTCACACCAGTGGCTTCCCTGAAAAAGTCAGATGCAGGCATGTGCCAGTCTCCTGGGCAGGTAGGCTTCATTGCTGAAGGGCAAATGACTTGTGTGAGAGCAGGGGAGTGGAATGGAGGGTCAGACTCCACCATTTGAGTGCAGAAAAGCACTCCAAACTGTATGGAGTGCTACAGTGGATCAGGAAGTAGATGAGGGAAAGAGCCGCCTAAGTCCTATGGTTTCTTGACCCATATCATCAATTGCTCCTGGAAAAATGAGGTCACCTTTTGTAGGATATCTATTTAGAAAGCTGCCAAGGGAAATTCAGTATCTCAAAAAACCTTCAAGTCCAGTAACAGGCACTAATAAGTTGTGCTCAAGATCTTTGTCTTTTGCTCTTGTGACCAGACTTAGGACACGTTACGAGTTTCAAGCTTATCTTGAAATAGCTAAGGTGTATTTAATATAACATTTCCAACCAGTTAAATCAGAATGGGGAAAAAAATGTCTGCCCATATTTGGCAGCAGAATTAATTCACTCCCCAAGCTTAGTAACAATCTTATTCATCAACTTTCATATTCTTGATTACAGGCTCTCACTTGCTTTTAAAGACAGACCTATCTGTGCAAATTGGGTGATTCTTTGAAGTTCTGTATATCGGAAGAAGAAAATGAACAAGAGAGGATTTGCTTCTGCCTTTGTTTACTTCCTAGATATCATAAGTGAACAATAATTTGTTTTTCTTTCTTTCTTTCTGGCAGCTTCCTCCATTCTTCAGAATAATTTACATTAAAATATAGACATATCTGTATATGTAAACATAGACAGCTTGCATGACAATGGATTAATGATGCTGATAAAGAGAAACAGTAAAACCAGGGCCATGGTTTTATGGTTTTCCTATCAATTCTCTTTCACAGTTTATATACAGGCACTTACTTGCCCATTTTCATAGCTAAGACTTGTTTTAATGCAATGCATGCAATTTCTGTAGAGCAGAAAGGTATGCATTGCTTTTCACATTTAAGGTAAAAGATGTTTATTTAGGAAGATGAGGAGTTAGGTGAAGGAATGAATCAGACAAAAAGCTGATATCTCCATCTGACTCTTCCTTTCTCTTTCCAAGCATGAGAATCAGCAAACATGTTGCTACTTCTTTTAATGAAAAAGAAAGAGAGTTAATGTTCAGATGAAAAGAATGCCTGTGACTAATCAATGTGATTTAAGGTTTCTGGAATGAAGCAAGTTGAATGCCAAATATGGGGAGTTCCTTCCTAAATTGCATCATAGTTGCTCTGAGAGGTTATCTGCAGTTACAATAAAAGGGTTATATGAACTAACTCATGCATAGATTCTCCTGCTGATTTGGCTGTATGGAGCAGTGTGGGTGATACATGGGACATGTTCACTCACTCAACGTAACTCCAGGTTATATTTTTCATTTTTTTCTCTTGCAACCCATCTTCCCAGTAATAATACAAATGAAAAAGTGCCATCTGAGGAAGATAACAGAAAGGTTCAATGGTACTGGTGGAGAAGTATTGCTTGAAAACAGAATTTGGAGAAGATGAGTAAGGCTGGAATGTGATGGTACAATATGAATGGATTATGTGTCAAAGATACGTCCATTGTCATCATGTTCTTGCACTCATTTAATTGCAGGCTCTGGCAATATTTTCTCATTCAAGAGTTTGTCCCTCTACTCTCCTCCTGTTGGGGGTTCACCCCATTAGAATTAGATCTCGTGAAAGTGGGGAAGCAATTTCCTGGGGATGAGGGAGGAGGCAGCTGCCTAGGGGAACACTATAGGGCCGAGAACTGGCTTCTGCTGGGGTGTGGAGACAAAGTGGGTTTTCTAAAGAAACAGAAAATTATGTTTTAAACCAAGTTCTATTTTAGCAGTTACAATACATGAGGGTATGGAAGGTCTGGGGAAGAAGGGGCTCCTTAGTTTTTTGTTATTTTGTTCTTGTCTTGCCATATTTTTCTTCAAAAGTCAAGCAATTTCATGCAGCTGGAGGCTTTACCTTATTTACCTTACCCTTATTTATATGGCTTTATGAAGAAGTGCTAAGTGTTATGTACAGCGGGGACCTGTGCCAAACAAACAGCAGGTCTCCGTTGTTAAGAGTAAAGATGAATGTAGAGACATGCAAACCCAGAGAGCCTGATGGGCTTGTGATTGGAAAGCAAATGCAGCAATCATTCGGCAACTTCTACAGTAGTTGTCTGACATCCATCTTCCTTCTGTTTGGTCATCCCTGTGCATGTGTAACTCCTACGGAAGTGAATGTGGGAGTTTTATGAGCGTAATTGAAGGACACTGATGTCAGAGGGAATTCTTTCTATTGACTTTAATGGCCTTTAAATCAGGCGCCATTATAGCCAAGATTTGCCAGAATGATTTGAGATTTTGGATTACCCTTAGCATTTGGGAAATCTCTTTGTCAGGGCTCATGTCAGGCACGGTTAAGTTTGAAATACATGTAAATAAAACACACATGGACAAAGCATGCCTATCATTGTTAAGAGCTGAATCCACTCTTTGCAAAGAAAATTCTGATGTGGTACAAAATAAATTCCAACTACTAAATTGACATTTGGAAAAAAAAAACAACATGGACTTGTCTGTGGAGAGCAGAATGTTGCAGCCAGGAAACAGGGTACATTGACAGCGTCCATCTGCTTTCCTCATTATCACTGTATTTGGCTGGATTTAGCAGGGACATCCCAGAAGGCAAGCCACCCCAGCCAAAGGCTGCTGATAGAACCTCTCTTTTGCCCAGGTTTTCTTATGGATGCAGTATTTTCCTGTCTTCTCTATCAAAGTTGCGGCCCTAGGATTAAAGCCTATGCCTCCTGCATCTCTGTGTAGCACTGCAGGGAGAACAGGGACCTCAGCCCTGGCTAAACCTCCAGTTCTTGTGTAATATAATAATGAGTTTGGCCCCTATGCTGCAAGAGATTTCCCAGGCACATATCTTTATGTCTGTTTAAAAAAAAAAGAAAGCTGACCATTCTCCTCTGTAGAGCATCACAAAGTGATTGGAACACAGAAGTGTACATCAAACAGTCCATGTCTCCAAAAATTCACCCTCTGCCTACTGAGAAACACCTCCTGCTACAGTGACTTGAACACCCTGAGACATGAGCTGAACAAAGACCTCTTGAAAGGAGCTCACATAGGAGGCTGAATATTATGATAGGGGATCACAAAACAGCCATGGACATTTAAAATATGCTTGTCCTGCTGGCAAAGATTACCTTCCGACAGCAGGATTGGCAGAAGGACCACTGTATCTGAGCCTCAAATGCTGCAATCCCTTTCCCAGGCCTCTGACAATATGGATTCACATTAAACCTCAGCTAATAGGAGATGTTTCCAAACAGTCCTGTTTCTTGACCTTTCCCTCTGTCTTGAACTGAACCTGGTAATTAGCTGGCTAGAGGAAGACAGGATGTAGCACCTGAGCTAATGAAAATCATTCTTTTGTTTCACATGGCTGTTTTTTGCCAGCTCAATCAGCTGAATCGACTCACCCAGTGGCTGTTGGAGCGCAATATGAGAACAGGCAGCAGCGTGAGCTGGTGGGACAAGGGAGGAGCAAGATAGCTGCTTTCCACAGTCGCTCTCTCTCCCATCACAGTAGGTGTAACCTGAAACCAGAAACCTACTTCAAAGCCACTTGTATCAACCATCTAAACTACTATATCCGGAGATAACTGTTTTATTTTTTTAAAAAAATAACACCCAGCTCACCTTGAGTCAGGCTTCATCTGTTAGGATCCCCCGTTGCTCTGTCCTGCTGACAGCTGCCCTCCTTGACCTTCTTAAAAATGACCATGGAGCAGAACATCAGTCAGGTGAAGTAAGCTCAGTCCCACTGCCTGCTCTCTGCAGTGGCTCCCCGGGCTGCAGTCTTGGCCCAGGGGCTGGATGTGACATGAACTCGTCCCGTGACTGGTGTGCAGGTATCCAACATCTTACTTGATGGTGACACATCCTTTCACGTGGTAGGAGTGAAGACACCAAAGTGCCTTGGTGACAGGTTTAGCTGAAGTCACTTGCCATGTTAGCACAGCAGCCCATGTTCCATGACAGGAGATATCTCTATGCTGGCTGTGTTGTGAGATGCATCTTGAGTCAAAATGACCAGAGATGCCTAAGGAGCTACTTTCTCACCAACCGTTAACATTTAAGCCTCGCCAGCAAATTAGAGTGTGGTGTTCCTCCATCTATTCTAAATAGCTAAAACTTCGGCTCTTTGTATGATATGTAAGTTAGACTCAGTTCAGTTTCCCCACTTTCCATACCTGGCCATATTTTCTCCTATGTTCGAGTCTCTGCGGTGATCTTCCTTTCTCAGCAGGAGTGAAGAGGAGTAGTCCCATCCTGAATAACCTGGAGTCTGGAAAATCTGAGTGGGAATTCCCTCAGGCTAAGGAGCAAAGTGGATATGAGAAAAGCCTGCAAGGGATGTCTCAGGTACATGGCAGAGTGAGTTTGCAACTTATTGTGCATCAGATTGTGGACTCTGGCAGTCTTCATTGAAATATTGGACTTACCTTACACATGCACAAGTACTTGGGGCAGATGTAGCCAAACTTGCACCTAGAATACAGAAATTCAAGAAAAAAACAAAAATCTCTCCACATCTGCCAGGGTAAGGAGAAAGGGAAATGTCTGGGAAAAGCAGGCAGAAGTTAGCCTTGAGCACAGGGAAAGCACATGAAGTTACTACAAAAGGAAGGTGTAGCTGCTGCTTACGATTATGCATGAATGAATAAAGCAATTGAATTCTGTGAGGATCCTGCTGGTATTCACTAGGCACCTACCTGACCTGGCTTTCTCAGGGGAGGAAAGAGGAGAAACACTTTGAGTTTGACTCTAAAATGGGCTTAGCGATCAGGTAGGTGTCCTGTTGCTGAGTCTGATCAGGACTAGGATATTTCTGGACAGATAGGGAACTATGAGTTGAAGCACTTAAAGAATTTGATAGTGATAAAACAATGTATCTGTGAAATTTAACAACCTCTAAGTTAGGAGGCAGCTGAACAAGTTTCTGTACTTCACTATAAAGATACAAACATTTAAAGAAAGACACAGGAAAATCTATGTATGCTTTCTCTATCCCATGAAAAATGTTATAGGTGACATTTAGCAGCAAAAACCAAAACCAAACTCAAGGAAACTTGTCTTACTTGAGAACTTTATGCCACAGAGGCTAAAAACCGGTAGATCTACTACATACCACTACTGCACGGTGGTATCTTAATGAATGCAGTTGCCTTCCATTTGAGCAGAGGTGAAAAATTCGTGCTTCTATGAGTAATGCTGGCTTCATTTGGTAACGGGTCCAGGTGACACCTCTCAGGTTCAGGGACTCCAGGATCAGGACTAGAAAATTTGGCTGAGTAAGTGCTGCTCTCCTGTTATTTGAGGTAGGAAGCACTTCACGTAGGAACTCACTCCAGCTACCCTTGTTCCAGTGGTTCAGGATAGGTATATTCAACAATCAGTCTCGGGAAAATGTTATTTTTATTTTTTTTTATGCAGTAGTGCTTTTCTGTTTCATGATGGGAAACAGTGGAGAAGCTTGCAATGACAAATTTTGAGTGATCCAGTCTGAGCCTTGCTTGTTGCTCTCTTCTCTGGAAAGGTGCCAGGGATGCTGTAGCCTCATCAAGTGATAGTTGTCTCCTTCAGCTCCTCAGAACAGCACCTCTCGGAAGCAGTGCCAGCTCCTGCTTACCTTTTTTGAAGGCTGCCTGGTCTGTTAGTTAAAGTGAGACACAGAAATTATATGTGCCTGTACAGGTTCTTTGTATTTCTCTGTGCCCTACCTGAAGCACCCACAAGCACAATCCTCAAAGCTGTGCTAACGACACCTCCAGTGAGACTCCATACCAGGGCAGACAAGTGATTCTTATCTTCACGTTCATTTACATCGGTGCAACTTCCTTGACTTCAGCTCGAGTAGGAGCTTTTGTAGGTGAACATCAGAGCTAGCTCCAATGCAAGTCCTCATGCAGGTGAATGTATGTGTGGAGATCCCCGACTGTGCAGTCCGCGCCTCAACTCTCCGCAACCCATGATGTCCACATCTGCTCCTCCACGGGTAGGGTGCTTCGCAGCTTCCCTGATACATCCAGGCACAGGACTGGCAGGGTGGACACTGAGCTGCTGGCACACACTGACTCATGCCTGCTTCTCCCTCCAGTATCCCTGAGATACTTCTTGTTTCCAGAGGGAACAAGCTAAAGAGAAGCCACTGGAAGAGGATAGTGCAGGGGGTGCAATCTACCGCAGTGGAGAGATTACTGTGCTGCAATGTCATTCCCTTTTCTTCCAGAACCCGTTTTGTTTGTTTGTTTGTTTTTTTAAATCACACTTGGTTGTGAGTGTGAGCAACATTTTTCCACGGGCTCTGACAGCTAGCTTCCTGAAGTTCATAATCTTACTGAGGCTGCAGACTAAACCTCTGTTCATTTATGAGATCCTTTAACAGATACTCGTATCTTGTGGGATTTTTTTTTAGGAGGTAGGACAGTGATTTGTATCAAAACCTCCCACAGATATGCATGCATTTCAAATTCTGGTGGCATGGCCATTTATGCCAAATGATTTTACTCATTCTTAGAAGTTATAAACAGTTAATTGCAGATCCTTTGCTCTAGTTGTACTAGAAAACAACCGCTATAAAGAACTGAGCTCATGTTGTGTGCAACCTTTCTCTTGAAACATAAGAAACAGGAAACTTAATGTGGGTTTTCTTGCAACAACCCAACATTTATAGTTGCTTTCAGAGCAACTGCTAGTGAGATTATGCAGCCATGCACCACAGTTCTCAAAGGGGAAAATTTATCAGTGAGGCTCCTATCCAACTTTGGTATGCATTTGAAAGAGAGCCACTTCAATTTGCAATTGGTCTTTTGTTTACCTGCTTTTCCTCCCAGCGGTTTGTCTGTTTTCATCTCCACTGGGGTGCTAGGCAAACTGGGACCAACCCTGCAGTCTCAAAATTCGGAGTCAGCTCCAGAGAGCAGCAGGAAGCCTCTTTAGGTGTGCCAGGGACCTGTGTTCCCCAGTCCACGCATTCATGACTTGCCAGTTCTTTCCTCACGGTTATCCAATGGGATCCCAAAGAAACAAAATCTACTTTTCCTCCCACTCCACGTAGGCCAAAGAAAGGACTAAGGATTATGAATACTCCTTCTTGCCTCTTGCCCTCCACTGCCAACCAATAATCCGTATCATAATTGCGGTAATCCCTCTAAACTGGGGAAGTGCTGGCTGGGGACTGGTGCTTTCAAAAGGGCCTTTCTTAACGCATTATTTTGTCATGCTTGACTGCTTGCTGAGGGTTAAAAATGAGTCTTGATAGAGTTTACAGGGGCCATGAGGGGATGGTTTAGGAAGCCTAGAGTTTTTCTGTGTTCTTCTTTTTTATTCTTTTTTTTTTTTAAGATCTGGGAGCAGTGTCAGGAGAAGAAAAGAAATCAAACAGATTTTAACAGCATATAACATTTTTTACATGTTGCTATATATGCTTTTAGCAAAGTCATGTATTTAGTGTTATGAAATATTTACTTGAAAAGCCATCGGGTCCTTTTTGAAAAACAATTTGGACTTTGGGGTTTTCTGTCAAACATGAGAAAACAAGGAAAAGAAGGGGTTCCTCATGGAAAACACTATTTTGAAGAAAAAGTTATATATTTTGTCAAAAAGGGACTTTTATATGTTTTTCAAATTAGTATTTGAAACAATTTCTATGTTAGACATTTTTTTCTTACAGTGTCCAGTCCCATCACTGGGGACAGATTTTCAAATAGGCTCATCTTTCATTGCCACACCAGAAACAAGTGTCCATTAATGCAATGTAGCTGAGGGCACTGGTGATTTTGCACTTTTTGAGATCTGGCTACAGTCACTCCACTCGTAAGTGCAGAATGCTTGAAAATTTGAATTTTGAAAGTAGTTTTACATCTAAACTTCAGCTCCTTCAACTTCTGAATTGCAAACTTAGGAGCTAAATAGCCAATAAGCTGTATGCATGGGCTCACTTGTCTCTGCCACTTCTGTAGAATCACTAATTGCCTACTTCCCAACCTAACCTAGAGATTCATCAGCCTTCAAATATTGCAAATACATCTTTACTTCCACTGTAATAGATACTGGAACTCAATTTGAAAAATGATGAACTCAAAACTGAAACAACAAAAGAGAAGTCTATTTGTCTTAATTGTGCTGGTTTTTATTTTGCCTTAGAAGTACTGAAGGTAAAAGCCTAATCCAAGAAGACCTGAAGGTCTCTAACTGATGCTTAGACACAACATATCAGGTCCAGTTTTCCAAAAGGAACAGTTTGATCATCTAAACGTTTAATTGTTCAAACAGCGTAAAATTCTGTACAGGCAGAGGGGCCATCAGGTGCTCCAAATATATTATGTACTGAAGAAAGGCAGGTGGGAACAGGGACAATTTGCAGAGATTAGCTGACCGCTCTTGGAGGAGGCACTAGCTGAGCCCCTGATGCAGCTTGGGGCAGGAGCTAAGGGTGTCTTAAGTGTGTCTCTAGTTTCAGATCTGAACAGGAAGCACACGATGCTCTTTTTAAATTTCTAAATGACTTGTGCAAGCTCTCTGCGTAACAGCCTGTGGCATGCCACTGAGAGGGACTTCCTGCCCAGTTGCAAGGATGATTTGGACACTGAAATGCCTTCTGTAGTCTTTGTTACTTTTTTTTTTTTTTTTTCCTGTCTTTAGTTTTTGCCACTGCAAAGTCAAGCCACAGAGCCCACACCACAGGGGTAGCTTTTTGTCAAACATGTAACATAATTTCAAGTATATTCACAGGAGGTAAGCAGTAGCTCTAAACGCATAATTAATAGCAACTAGAGGCAGAAAAAATGATGGAAATAAGGGGAGCTAAAAGCTGAGGAGCTAATAAATGGTTGTCAGCATAAACAAACTGAAAGTAACTATTGGATTAGAAAGCTGTAAGATGTTCTTCAAAGCCAGAATGAGGCGGAGATACCAGAGGACTGGGTGGCATACATAATGGCTGATGTCTTTCCTGCAGGGCTAAGTGAAAATTATGCTGCTTGGCTGCTCTTCCCAGTGATGCTGTTGCATCCCGACCGCCTGTTTGGATGGATGGCCTTCTCTCTTTTCTGCCAATGTCCAGAGGAAGCCTGGACAGCCAGGAACAGCAATGCTTTTCAACAAGACTCACCATCTGGCTGGTTGGGGAGTCAGAACTGCAAGACACAGCACTGAGTACTAATTGAGATACGTCCTGGGAGTATGCCCACTTCCTTGGCCATCCTCTTCCCAGCCAGCTTCAATCTAGGTCCAATGAACTTTCCCTAACGTTGAGGATGATTTTGATATGCCTGATGGTTATTGATCAGAGAACTGCAACTAGGCTTTAAGTAGAACACAGTTTATGGATATCACAGCAGCTGAGTTTTGGATGCATCGGTGCATCCAAAGAATAGATTGGTTCCTAATTCAGCCAAGTGGGAACTTAAAACTGTGAGCATGCTTACTGGTGCTTGCTGTATCAGAGTCTTATTCACACTACTGTTTGTAAGACCCTTCCAACGTGCTTCCAGAGTTTTTATCTCTGCCTAAAGGGAAGAAAGAAAAAGGGTTTTTCAATCAACAGTCTCTTAACAAGTAGGGGGCAACAGGACCCATGAGTGTTGATGGCAATATCCTCCCATGCTTTCTCAGTCTTGTCCTCCATGTTCTCTAAAATATGTGGAGACTGTTGAATTTTACGTGCGGATGTTTGGACTGCCAAGTCAGTTTACATTATGAATAATAACTCATCAATGTTTCACCATAAAAAAAAATATCATAATTAAAACAGTCTCTAAAAATTATTTACCTATTTTGCAATGCCACAGAAATGTGGTGGTTTATTATGCCAGGTCTGTCAGGATAGGATTATTCCCATACAGGTCAAATTTCAGGTTCCTGCACAGCCATGGCAAATTAAGCACAAGAACAAAATTGAATGTGCCTGCTGCTTAAACCAGAGCGAATTCTGCAGAAAAAAACCTTGTTTTACTGTTTTCCTATGCGTATTTTTATTTTGTCCCTAGCTAGGCCTTCTTTCCTCTCACGAATGATTTCATAAGTAGTAAAAGCTCTAACAACTCCGAAAACAGAAATGAAAAATGATCTTGTGACTGATCTCAGTTCCTTGTGTGGTCTGAGGGTTTGGTCCAAAACCCATTCAAAGGAGGCACCAGCTCCAGGCAGTGAGAAGGGGTGTACAACCAGTCAAGGTGGACCTGCAGGAGCCAGGACACCAAGGCTTTGCTCTAAGCGCTTTCATTAGTGCAGTATTTGGGTGCTTTGGAAAACTATGTCCAGTGAGATTGTGTGGCTTGACCTGAGGCAATCTGTAAGACATTTTTTTTTATTTGTTTCACATTTTTAAAGGAGGGAAAGACTGATAGCCTAAACCCTTTTAAAAAATTGCCTCTTGACTCATAGAGGTGTTTTTAAAGTGATCACTTCACCTTGGTTTCCCCAAGTGGAACAAAGAGCCAGAGTAACTATGATGATAGAATTATAACAGATGATTGACACGATAATAAAGATGAAGTCATTTGAGGTGCTAATACGGAGTTGAGGCTAAGTGAAGCCCTCCATTCCTCTCTCTCTACAATAGGAATTAAGTAGGTTTGATTGTAATAACTAAGTAATGTATAAGTGTCAGACTAAATCGAAAGAAGCCCTGGTGGTTGTGTTGCTCTCGGTTAAATTCTTTGGGAATTTCCAGTTAAATTAATTGGAAAATGAAACCTTCATGAGGTACGCTGCACACTTCTGATTTGTTCTTTTTAAAATAAAGTCAACCATTGGCTTTAGGAATTAATTTCCCCTGTGGATTCTCTGTGGATTTGGTTTCCATGAGGTTCAACTCATCACCTGGATCCCAGTCCGGTGGTGGCTTTCAGGCTGCTGGTCTGTAGGACTCCCTCCAGAACTAATGCCGTTATCTTTTTTTCACCATTCTTTACAGCCTGCTCGAAGTAGGGAGGAAAAAAAAGACCATTTATGGAACTCAGGACACATCAGGCTTTGACTTGTACTTTTGTCACTGGGAAGTCACAGTGCTTGTTCTTTGGGTGAAAGCTTGGCTGACGAACAGGATGATCCTCACACTGGGACCTGGAGCTCTGCAAGCTGGAGGGAATTACAGAGTGCAATACAGCAGTCATCTCCCTCAGTCGCTACCTAGTCTCCCACTATAGTCAGGGCACCCACCAGGTGCCCCAACAGAGGTGTAAAATCTCCATAGCTGACATTATCATGTCTGTGGAGCAGCTTTAATTATTTTTTCCTCTCCTCCAGTCTTTGTTGCTGATGATTTTACTGTTTGGTTCCATTTCCAACTGCAGCCAAGCTTCTCTGAGATCTAAAGGAGAGAGCAAATTGGTAATACTCAATCTGTTAAACTGAGGGAATTAATAACAGGAAAAGTTAAGGCAAAGCAGGTGAAGTTATGCCTGTCTGAGAGATCCACTGCAAAGCCTTCTTTGGAGGTTTGGGTTGGAATAAGCAGTAGCTTTCTGTAGTTTTACCAATCTGTGCCTGTTGTCTTTATAGGATTTCTGCAATGGTGGACGGAGTAGTCTGTAGTGAAATACTACTCCTGATACTGCATTACCAATAGCACTTCTGGGTCTAGAAGCCAAAATTTCCAAATGTCATTCTTGAGGCTAGACCAGTTATTGATGCCCAAACTAAGACCAGAGCTCTGCATTTTTCAGTCTGCTGGCTGAACCACATTATACTTAAAGATTTTTTTCAAGCAGTTTTTTTTTTTTGTTGTTGGGTTTTTTTTGAGTGAGGTGGTTTTTTGAAGTTGTGTTTGGTAGAATGCTTGGTAGAAACCAAGTATTTTATTTGACCTGAAAAGAAATGCTAGAATGTGATTTCTGGATTTCACTCCCTTTATTATTAATTACTGCTCCAAATGTTGGTTTGAAAAGCACTGAGGATAACATGTTTTTTCTTAATATTTATTTTCTACCTGAAGAAATCACCAGATCTATTAAAATCTAGAAATAGTTTCTGTCTTTCCACAAACCATAATTTTGATGAAAAACACATCTTTCACCAAATTATCTGAATGTTACCTGGTCTACAGAAAATGTTGATTGCTTTTTGCCTGTGAAGCTGTTACTTCTTGGTTTAATCAAAAACACCACCGGAAAATGAGAAGTCTGGACATTATTCAAGACAAAAACCTTGTAGACTGGCTATGGTACTACGATAGGTACCATACAGAATAATGTAGCTTTGGATAAAAACCATATCGCGAGGGACAAAGTGAGAGTGTTGGATTTATGATTCATAAAACATTTCACAGCATCAACCAAAAACAACAAAAAAGAGGAAAATATAAAGATACAGAACATAAACCAAATATAGCACCAAGGACAATCATTCCATGTTGAGCAGAAAAATAGTAAAATCATTTGGAAATTTGATATGTGTTGGGCTTTCCTACTCTTGGGTACATGAGGGCTGGTGCCTAGCAGGAGCTTTGGTGGAGCTCACACTTGGCCAGTGATGCATGGTAGTATGACCTCCAAAAAAATAGTCTGCTGGTTATTCATGCTGGTTTTTATTCATATGTGATGCATTGTGGTGGTTGCTCTTCAAAGCAAAAGAGTAACATTGCCATATGAAAATCCCCTGGGCCTGAAAAGGGTTTACCGATTGCTGTGTTCTTGTGCTGTGCAGTCTCTCCAAAAGCCTTGCAAGCACCTTTCCTTTTGTCTAGGATGGTTTTTCATATATTTGTGTGTGAATTGTTGCTATATGAAAGTTGTTTTCTCACTCCTGGGCTCTGGAGCTAGCATACGATTTCTTTGGAAAACATCAGGGTTATCTGAATAAAAGCTACTGCAAAATTACCTTGCTAATGTGTTCAGTTCCATAGGAAGACAAACAATGGATTTGTTCCTACAAGTGCCATAAATTATATTTTATTTTGCTTAACACCTAGAGAGTAATTAAAAAATGATTTAAATGGAAAATAAATTACGTGGAAAACATAAATTGCATTTTCATGCAACAAGACGGTTCAATAATGTAATAATGCATAAAGTTCATTCAAAAATCAAAAAGCTCAAGAGAGCTCTGCTTTGTTTTTTTTATGGGACTTCTGAGGTAAATTACCCCCCCGCAATACTAATGAACTGCATATGCATACACTTTCCTATAAAAAACTCCATTTAATGGTCTGCCAGGTATGGCTACTCTTGTGTCTGGATGCTCTGCTTATGTAAATGTCTTTCTGGTGCTGGTACTGAACATAGCTGCAGTCAAGATCAGCACTGAAGGTAGCTATGTAAACAGTGATAGAAATTGCACCTTCTCTCTTGGATAGGAGGTACATTTCTCATCATTATTGGTTTTTCAGCCCTCTGCTCAGCTACACAAAAACTGTGGTGGTTATTCACAGCAGGACCAGCAGGTCCCTCCCACACACAACAGGCTGAGGCAGGTAATACCAACTTCTGTAGAAAACATAAAGAGCATTAGCATTAATATACATGCTTACGTCACTTAGTTGTTTGGTTAACAGAAAAAAAATGTGATGTGAGCAGAACAAATAGAAATGGGGATGACAGCATCCTTTGCCCAGAGGTTAGTGAAGTGCTTAGCTGAAGGCAAATCCCTCATTATCAGCTAGCTGGGAGATTTTGCAGTGAATCATAAGCTTGTGGTTCATTCCTGTCCTAGACATGACTGTGGGGGAGGCAGCAGTGTGGGGCGAAAGGAGGATTTGCAGTTGCACTGGCCAAGTCCCTTTGCTTTTCCTCCATTAAGCTCCATCAAGACTGTGTGAGGCTGTGCCATGGACGCCAGTGGCATGCTGCACATCTGCAAGCAGTTCGTCCTTGGCCAGAGAGCAGGAAGAAATGCTCGTGAATGGTTGAAAGCAGGAGACCTGAACTGGTGAATTGGAGGGAGTGGCACATTCCCTCCACAGACACATAGGAGACCTGGTTGACACTGAGATCCCAGGAAGACCTTGAGTTTGCTCCTGAACAGGCACTGAGTATGCCAAGCAAGGGACGTTATCCTGTGGAGGATGGACAGTGTGCTCATCCTGCAGGCACAGACGCTGAAACACTCCAAATGAAGGGATGTAAAGCAGAAAGGTCTGAGGAACCTCAAGTTATAGCCCATTCAGAAAAGCTGAACATGCTGTGAGAGACACCAGTCAAACCCAAAAGTTGTGGGAAAGCTGCAGAAAGTGAATTGACTGATAAAGTTTCGCAAGTGTTTACTGATGTACACAGATTATGTGTATTGTGAGGGCAAGGATAACAATGTCACCCCTGCTAAGAGGTTCTGCCTGGGGTTAGTGGATTACTTTGCAGCAGAAGATGCCTGGGTTATCAGCGCAAAACCAATTCAAATTCTTCTTCCTTTTGAGCTGGATGTTGGTCCATGATAATGCAATTCATGTGACAGTGACATTGAAGGAAAAGCCACAAACGGATGGGTATATACAAGTGAAGCTCGGGAGAGTGTCGCGCTCTGTCATCACCATGGTGTTATGTAAGCTCAGCATTACTGAAGCAGTAACAATATGTAGGGGAGAAGGAAGCAATCGTTGCTGTATTTGGAATGTATCAATCTGTTGATCTTTTTTAGGAGTTTACACAGGCATGGAGACAAAACAGCAGGGGAAGCATCTGAAGTGTTTGAGCTCAGGGGCCACAGTGCCACAACATATGCCTCTCACACAGGAGCTGTGAGAGAAGCTGGGCAGTCTCATTGCCTTGCCATCTGCAGCACTAGAGTCAGAGACGGCCACTTCAGGACGAAAACCAGATCCTCCCGCTAAATACACTCCAAAGAATAAAGGAGGTAAAAAAGCAAATGTTTTGCACCAGTCAAAACAGGAGACATTTCTGCAGAGATGACTGGTGCTAAATATATCCTAGTGCTTGAGGCAGCAGCAGGGCTCTGACAGGGGCCCTTGGATAAAAATTGCATGGTGTTGTGGCCCTGTAGCTTTACCCTGGGAAGCCTTTTGAGTTCCTCTCATAACCAAAGAATTTTCACAGGAAAATACTTTGGAGGAAGCTATGTTCTATAGCAGAGCATGTCCCCAGGTCTCCAGCATCTTTGGAAACAGTGGTAGTGGCAGCTCCTGCATCACAGTTTTAGCAAAGCCCAGGCGGTGACCAGCAATGCCCGTCCTTTGTTCACAAAATGTTTTTTTCTTGCTTATGAAAAGGGACTGTTAAATGAACCTGGTCATAAATCATTTCTCGCCTCTGGTAAATGGAGGTGATTTTCGGTTTGAAAGTAAGAATTTCTAATCAAAAAGCAGGCTAGGGGGGAATTGTTGTGCTTCCAGCACACTCTCTGGAGGTTTTGATGAAAGTGCTGGGGAGTAAAATGCAGAGTTGGAGATAGTTATGGAATGTTGTGACATAAAAAAAACCAGAACTGCAAACAAGCAAAATCCTGGCAAAGTCACAGACAAAACGTAGATTGTTATTACCAGAGCAGAAAAAGATGCTGCATAAAATAATTGAGATTGTTAACATGGTGTGGCTGACACAGCATGTTCCCCAGCTCTTTTCAGAAGTTAAGGGCATGTTTTTGGTGGTCTGTTAACAGATACCCAGCTGGCTAATTTTCAGATACTAAAAAAAAATATGCAATAAAAGTATGCATGGTTTAGGGATGGAAATATTTAAGAGAAGGAGAAGGGGTGTTTTCCATTAGCTTCACAGGAATATTAATATCGAAGTTCATCTGGCAAAAATGCAAGATAGCCATGTAAAGGAACTGGTTTTGGTATCATTGGGAAAACTGTTTGGGTTTTTTTTTGTGTGTGTTTGTGGGTTTGTTTTTTTTGAAAAGTAAGCATAGATAAGCTTAACTCGCTTGAGAGAAAGACCATTAATCCCCAAGATAGAATTACTGACTTTTATAATAGGGTACATCTGAAATAGTAATGCCTGACTGCACAGTCTAGTTGTCAGGGATTTACTATGTGACATAATATTACATTATGGATATATCAACACTTATCCTATCATTCCTCTGTGACTGTTAAGTGAAGAAGGTATCAAAATAATAATAGGTCTCATAAAAATAGCATGGAGTCTGTCTCCAGTCTGTTTATTGCTGTTATTGAACAAAGCTCTGCTTGTAAAGCATGAATTATCACCTACGGATATTTGGTTTCCATAGATAAAGATACAGTTAAAACATGTTTTCCTAAATGATAGATTTGCGCAGTGTCCCCACTAGCAAAATGGTGCAGCATAAGCTGTCTTGCTAATATAACATGTATGCCAATCCACAGATGATGAGCATTGAAAATGCAGTGTACGAAGGTATGGACAGATGAAGACGTGTGTTGGTTTTGGTCCAAATGCTCCAAAAACCGTGACTAAGCTCTGGGAGTCTGAAATGGATGAATGTGCTAGTCAACTGTAATTAAAACCCAAAAGATGTACTGATGGTTTTCCTCCAGGTGGGTGAGGGCAATAGTGACTCCAAAGTGTAGTGCCTTCGTTACATGACATTGCCAGGTCCTGGAGAGGGTCATGTCTCAGGAGCTCCTGGATAGAGGGGAGACTTGCCCTGCATGGAAACCCCTGGAAGAACATAGGAAGTGAAAGATAGAGACACTGTATATGAGTACAGAAGGGAAAGAGAGAACTCAAAAAGTTGGAAGGCCCCTAAAAGAGATTTTAATTTTTAATTTCATCTGTATATCTACTCCTGTTTTGTTTGTAGGCCTCTGGAGAGTTGAACATATGAAGCAGTATTTGTTTCTGTCATAGCCATTGAGCTTGAGTTGTTTGATTTTCCATTAGAACATCATCATGCTGAATGCATTTTATTTATCTTGGATATAGATAATTCAAGTATCTGAAGAGTAAAAATAGTCAGGCTCGTAAAAGGCGCTTTGAGACAATTTCTTCTTTTGTCTGGTTTCCAAAGGAAATCACACTTGTGCAACCACATTGTCCGTGTGTAGCTCTCTGACTGTCTCTTTAAGGTCTGAGCCCATTCACAGGTGCCACAAAGTTTGAGAGAGGGGCAGAGGCATCGACAGAATGTGTTTCATGAAAGAACAGTGGCTAGGAGAGGATGGTTCTATGTGTGAGGTAACAGAAGGGAAGCCTACCGTCTGATATTACAAACTCAGGCACTACCACACCAGAGTGGATCAACAGGAGACAAAGCTGTGAAAACCCCACTCAAAGACAATGGTTTAATTAGACCTTGAACCTCACTAGACATAAATCAATTAGAGGACTGAAGTCTATAGGAAACAGATTTTTGTGACACTACCTGAATAATACAAGGCATCGGGTCACTCAGACATTGCCTATGGCTTGGGTTTTATTTGGTTAAAGATTTTATCCAAGCTGTTTGATCGCAAAGAGGTTAGGCATTAGCACAACCTATGACAAACTGTGATCATTTACGTTGTGTGGGAACATACATGAGATCTTGGTTACAGCATCTGTTCATATCTTTTTTCTTCCGTGTTTGTAGCAGAAGGAACCAACCCTCTGAGGATCTAGGCTGACCTCATGAAATTGTTTTCAGTTTTAGTCTTGAACCAAAATTCTAGTTTCCATCATTGGAGGAACTTGGCAATATTCCCTGCAGGATTTTTCTAATAAACAGAATAAGAATAGTGTTTCCATATTGTTAGCAGGAAGCTGAAAGCACCTGAGGAGCTGTGGAAGAGCTGAAGAAAGATTTCACCATTCTCATCCTTCTTTCAAGATGTCTCCATAACAGTCAGTTTTCTATACAAGATGCATATAGGGTGAAGAAAGACACAGGACAGGAATGAATTTTAATATAGGTGAAAAAAATCTATGAATAAAATGCAGTACTCTAGAGTCACTCAGACCACTGGAGTCAAGGGATACCAGCATGTATGTTTGTTCTGGACTCCTCTACAATTTCATCCAATCAAAAGTATGAATTTATTGCTAGAAAGGAAGCTAGAAATTGCTACATTCGACTCCTGTTTCTGCTTTTGTCCCTCCCGTAGAGTGAGGAGAGAAAGCTGAGGATAGCCTTGATGTTCATCTGTGCAGTTGCACAATTAAAATTGCACTTGCTGCCTTTCCTTAAATAAAGCTTGCTTTTCAGATGTTTAAGCATATCTGGGCCTGGTCATGACTGAATCAGCTGGAACTAAGTCAGGTAACCAAGTTGTATTTTGCATTTCTTTTCTAAGACTCCTCTCTTTTTTTTTTTTGAGCCATGGTCTTATGTTGCTCTTTTTCTATTTACTATACAGTGCTTCAGATCACACGCTGCTGCACAATGTTGAGTTATAAGTTAAGCATTTTCCTCTTCTTCACCCCACTCCCAAATATTTTACCAGCAGTCACTACAAAGTTAAGCTTTTTGACAATACCCAGTCATATCATGTTAATGTGGAAAATTTGGCTTGGGCTCTAAACTTTACCACCCACAGACATTGTATCACCCACAGACGTGTTGCTATAACCTTGTCTTCTTCTCTTTATTTTCCTTCCCCCTTTCTCTCATTACACAGTGAGAGCCCTCCATGAGAGAGGCTCTTCACTAGCACTTCTGCCCTGCAGTTCTGCCCCCTTGCTTGTCCCCACTGGGAAATCTGCAGGAAAATGTTGTGCCCCTGCCCAGCCATTTTCCATGGGAAGCAAGGTACATAGGGCATGAGTGGGACCAGAATCACATTTATCTGGGTCCCAATCTAAATTCAGCTGGGATCTGCAATATATGTTCATCTCTACCTGGCGACTGGGAAACACGTCTGGGATCTACTGCTTTCAGATAGCCCAAAATGTTGTCAAAAGCATATTTTAAGACACTCTGCAATAAATTTAATGTCGAACTGAAGCATTTAACAGTTGCCCTGCCATGACAATTCAAATAACAAATAACTCCCAAGAAGTAGAGTGAACGATGTGTAGAAAACTTGAGAGCACAAAATATGTGCTAATATTACAGCTGGCAGAAGAATAACCAAGGCGAACTCTGGTAATTGTCCACAACAATACGAGAGCGTAAACAAGCAAGGGACAGAGATAGAGGGAGAAATTATTTAGCCTGGCAATCAACAGTGATTTGGGGTTGTGGTGCCACAAAAAAAAAAGAACTGCCAGAGCCCCCGCAGCGTGTACACGCTCAGTCAAGCAGAAACCACCTCTCTGGGTCAACCGCTCAGAGGAGAGATCTCTTGTTGTGCAGGGACAGCTGCTGAGCCAACACAAGGGAGATGCAGGAGTCACAGCCACCAAGGCTCTGCACCACTTTTTTGCCTTCCAGACGAGATTGGGAAAGTGCAACCCATTGTTCCCGGGTCTTTAGACGTTGTTTCACTCGGTCGCCTCATTTCCATAATGCTCCCTGGCCTCCCAGTAGCCCAAACTGATTTGATGAATACAGTTTTGTGTGGTTTAGGATTCACTATTCCCCACATCTCACCCTCTCAGTTTTGTACTAGGTAATCTCGATCCTTCTGCAGAAAGATCCTGCTGGAGCCTTAATTAAAAACTATAGGGAAAAAAATGAAAGGATTTTCCCTTGCTCCTCTGTGTGCCAGCCACATACTGCTGGCTGCTCTTCTGTTTCAGCTGAAAAATAAACAGAAGAGAAGAAGATGTCACAGTCTGTGGCTCTAGGATAGGCAATAGCATGACTTGGGAGAATGGAGAGTCTCCTTTGCATCTAGAAAACCTGGAACAATGAAAAAAATAAAATTCCAAGTGTAGAGAGTAAGGGGAGAGTGGAAAAGATTTTGCTTTTCCAACCTCCCATCCCCAAGCTTGTCTGCATGTTTCTGTGTTATCATTGCAGCTGAAATGTTTGATGCAAAAGAGTTACTAAGCTTCTCTTCAGAAGATCCATGATGCATTTCCTAAGTGGTTACCTAGATGTTTTTCAAAGACTTGACTCAGCCTTCACTTTGCAGGCTCTTGGTAGTCCATGGAAGGGTGAGGAACCACAGTAGTCCATGGAATAGTGAAGAATCACAGAGAGGAGCTACAAAAATAAAATGTATAGTGTCTCCTGGAGTATTTGCTTCATGTTGAAGCTGAGATATTGCATGCCTATATGTGGTAACTGATTTTTGGATGTCCTAGTAAAGTTGTGGAATCATAGAATTGTTAGAGTTAGAGGATACCACCAGATATTTGGTGATATTCACTGTCTTCGTGCCAGCAGAAGCCAGCTTATGACAATAGACCTTCTAGTTGTTTCATTTACTCCGAAGATGGGAATTTCTCTTCACCTGGGGGCTCTTTCTAGATTGTACCTTTAAGACTTTTTTGTCTGTCATTAAACTTCTGGATTTTTTTTTCTCTTCCTTGCCATCTTATTCCCAAAGTGGTACCAAGTTAATAACTCCTTTAAGTCTATTCAAGCCTTATACCATTATCATCATTCACCCTTACCAGTATGGTGATGCAGAAGACATCCTGTCAATGTCAGCAATGCCTTTTGATGGAGACAACCTTTGTTCAGCAGCACATTAGATTTAAGACCTCACAGTTTGCCATATAAATACTTGCAGGTGCTCCTTCAGAGTCAGCAGGAATGATATATTTAGTTCTTTCTAATAAGTCACTTGCTATAGCTCATTAATCACTGTTATTACCCTCTCAATGCATTTGGTGAATGTAGCAATATGGCATTTGAGTACTTCTGGAAATAAGACAGCTCATTAATTGAAGCAGTGTCTAAAGCCACTTTTATTTTGCTATTCATTAACAACTCCACAAGTAGATTTTAGTTCACAAGAATCTTTGCAGAATTCAGCAGCTCTGTAAATATTTGTGTAAATAAATAATCATATTCAAAATAACATTCCAAATAGGAGATCATATTTGCGGATAAGATTTGACTATTATGTGCTTTTGTGGCTATTTAATCTATTCAAGGAATACATTAAATATTTTCCTCTAAGATTAGTACATTTCCTGTTTAAACAGAGGCTATATGTAAGAAATATTTTTCCTAGCAAGCTAGTGTGTCCAAATTATTTTTCCAATAATTTCAAGTGATGCATAAATTTACAAGAAAACATAATTTAAAAATGCAGACTTGGTCGCTATTGCTTTAGATACACAGAAAGTTCACATGAGTACTTTTATTAATTTGTTTTTCAGTTTTTCTGTTTAAAAGTATGTTTAGTTCAGGTGACTTCTCTTCTGAACAGATTTGAAAGAAATTCTGTCCCTTCCCTACTCAGGAATGTTTTGCCTCAGTAGGTGTCAGTAAATATACATTCATAATTGAGTACCTCAATTCCCTACCAAAATTTGATCCTACTATCAAGTGTTAGACACTATTGTTTCCCTAGACTGTTATTTCACAAGTACAGTCTGACCTTGACCCTATTTGTGTAAAGAATCCTTGGGAAGACCACAAGCATCGCCCACAGCCTCACTTTTCCCTTCCTTCAAGGTGTTACTTTCAGTCCTGATGAATCAGAGGTGGAGTTATTAGAAAGGGTAAGGGGATCCCTGTAGGACTCTGAGCCTCTTCCCATACTGAAATGACAAAAGATACTGTATTTCAGTGCAAAATCACAATACTGGAGATGGGGAAAAGGAGACAGCAGGTTACAGGGAAAGAGAGCCTCCTCTAACTCATGTTTGTGGCGAGACCCATCAGACCCACTGCTTTCAGTCTTTCAATGCTAGTTCTCACAGCACGCTCAATCTGAGTCCCCAACAGTGCCCCACTTTGTCTTTTGGGGGGAACTTTTCAGTGACCCATGTCCAAATAGCTCTTCACTCATTTTGGATGTTCCAAAGAGCCTAGGAGTTTAATGCAGTCTCATGCTGCCAAACCTAGGCTACTGACATTTTGTTTCTCTTTCCCTCACTTATATTGTGCCTGCACTGCAGAATAACTTCAGTGAATAAAGGGATTACTTTGACCTCATGGTGGTAGGCTCAGATCTTCATTCATTTCAGGGTGACTGTGCTTCTCCAGTCACCCTGCCATTACTTTCTGGGAAACGTTCTGTGGCATAAATATGCTCCTCAATGCAAGTTGATATCGAGTGCATCATCTCTTCCACACAGGTAAAACAATAGAAAGAAAGAGAAGAGAAATGAGATTATGGTTAATAAATTTCAGCAAATGACATGAAAGCTGCAATCTTAATTTAAGCACAAAGATCTGAGAGGACTATTTCAGCAGTGACAGCATTTTTTGCATATTCTGTGCACAACATAGAATCATAGAATCCTTTCGGTTGGAAAAAAAACTTCAAGATCATTGAGTTCAAGCACAAACCTAACACTGCCAAGTACACCGGTAAACCATGTCCCTAAGAATCGCATCTACACACCTTTTTAATACCTGCAGGGACTATGACTCAACCGTTTCCCCAGAAAGCCTTTTCATGTTCAGAGCTCTGCTGTCCTACACCTAAGTAGATGTACCTCTGTACCACAGATTACGTGGTGCTTAGAATGATTATGAAGAGGAGAAAAAAACAACCAAACACTGGCCTGCAACAAAGATATGTTCTTCAGTCAAAAACGTTTTTGAGACACAGTCACTAAATCCCACTTCCTCTCTCTGCCCCACAGGAGCCAGGCATCTGCAATGGTGATGATGAATTGCAAAATAACATTTCTGTGTAGAAAAGTTTGTATGTAGGTTAGACTCAGGCTCAGATGCTGGCTCTCCTGCTCTGAGTGTCCACTGCACCATCCTTTCTCCCTTGGTACTGTAGTACAAGCAGCATCACTGTGCTACACACCTTGCAGGAGCAGCTCACACAGCTCTGGTAACATTGACTAATCCCTGGTGCAGCCATCAACCTGTATAGACAGGAGAGCTGGCCATATAGCCATATTCCCCGGCTCCTGACCAGTTTTCCCCAGATTTCTCTATGCCTTTCAGCAGTGTGGTTGTTCTGGAAATCATCCTACAGCATCACCTATTACCTCTAGAACATACTGTGACATTGGACCGGCTTTAATTCATCTGATGTGCTAATGGCAGATATGAAACTAGAATAACATTAGAATTCCTTTAGCAGTAGAGACAACGCTGGAAACAATGTCCTTTGTTAAGGAAAGGCAGCATATATGAAATCGGGTATGGGAAACCTGACGTTTTTGTCTAAAATATTTTTTCTGATCGCCTATATGCTGAATCGCCTCTTAAAAAGTCATGTGCAGACCATTTAAATCCACTGTTAACTTACATTGGTATTCTATTCAAAATGTTTCTTATACCAGATGTTATTCCGTGGTTTCTATAGATATCCTACATGCTTCTTACAGGGAGGAAGCATTCACTTAAACACCGCCATGGTAATTATTAGCAAATGTTCACTGGCAAAAAGTAATTAGCAGGTAATTATTAGGAAATAGAGGCAATCAGGCCCTGCAAAAATTCCTCCACTGGGATCACAGACTGGAGAAAAGTGATGCAGAAAACCACCTTTTCAGAAACTTAAAAAAAAAAAAAAAAAGAAAAGTTCTTTCACATAGAAAAATGATTCAGCAGACCAAACTGAGGCTTGCAAATATCTTTGAGGGATGCTGCAGCCCCAGCACTAACTTCCTTCACTCATAAGGATGGCCGTACTCAGGGAATGTTACGATTAGCAGGCTTGCACTGTGTGCCTTAAGACCAGGAATCAATTGAAAAGGAAGAGAGCAGGTGGGAGAATACATAAGTAACCGCTGCAGTTTCTATACAATTGGAAATGTAAAGCACTGAGGAACATCAGGGCTGGCATGTACTACTTGCTAAAACTGGAGGGAGGAGACAAAAATGCAATCATAAAATCGATAGCTCTTTTAAAAAGGCCATGGCAATTTTAACTCTCCATGACTGAACAGCTGGACTTCCAAAGTGAAAATGTAAGTAGATCATCTTCAGGGCAGCATAAACAAGGAACTTCTGTTTCCGAAACAGCCCCCTGTCACACGCAGAGCAGCTGATGGAACAAAGAACCACATTTGTACATGCTTAGAGTGACACTCGTGAATACGCATTGCTACCGGAGCCTGGCGCTGCTGGAGAGGTATTGCTCTATGTCCACAGTAACCATCTTCTCATCACGCCATGTGGTGCCTCCAGCTTCAACATTACTGCTTTGGTTCGGAAGAGTATACTGGGCAAGGATGCGAATGGAAAGGAAATATATTGCTTCTGAAGCTGATATATTGCTTGATGCTTTACTCACCATTAAAAGGCTGACTGCTTTTTTTTCAGCTGTGAAAATAGAGGATCTCTTACTTTGCCACTTACTGTTACACTTCTATCCATGCCACATACCATTTCTGATGCCAGTCATCCACTTCCCCCTTGGAATACCTACATGACTTGGGGCTGGTTTTCTCTTCATGAAACAGAGAAGTTAACTCTGTGTTGTGGCAGCTGGAACATAGCTGTCAGTTCCTTTTCATTATCAACAGCACCCAGCTGGATGTCTGGAATTCACAGACATTGGGGGAGAATCATGTTTGCTTGAATTTTAAAAACAGGTTACTTGCTGGGAATGAATACCCTGCAACAGTTGCTCAACTTTGCCTCTCTGAAAGCAAAAGTAATCCCAGAGGCTGCTAAAAGCAGAAGAGAAATCAAACTGCTCCTTACTCATCAGTTCAGTATCTGATTAATTATTGAGAGTTTTACTTTTGCTGCAAAATAAACTGCACATGAAATATTTTTTAAAAGACAAATATCTGTAACAAAATCAAAGCTAAGGAGAAACCCCAAATTCTCATTACTTGAAAATCAGTGCCATTTGCCACTAATTCCTTGTGAATTAAATGCTTATGCAACTCCAGCAGCTTCGGGATTTGCATGAACTTTGGATGAGAATGTATCACTAGCCACTTTAAATTTAAGATCATAAATGATGTTCTATTTGCCATATGTCAAATCTTTGCTTAATTCATAGTCTAAAGATTAGGATTTGTGCAGTGGCATTTCTGTTTGGAACAAGAAAATGTGCAGAATTTCTCCTAGCAGGGGCTTGCAGCTGGTGACTATGACAAGAGTTTAAAGTATTTCCCTCCTTAATCCCAAGTAGCAAATGATTTGGAGGAGTCCTTTACATACTGCCGTCTCAAGTAAACTTCCCATTGCTAAACTAAGTTTGTCATCTGTGACAGATGAAGGCAGTTCCCTTCTAGGTCTTCAGGCTGCCCTTAGCACAGAGTTCCACTTCCCTTTGTTTTGGCCTCACTATGAAATAAGCCTAGTTTCCATATTGCCCACAGAGGAACAGTGTGTCAGGAACTCTGGTGGAGACCTACTCAGATATCTTTCTTCTTTCTTTATTTTAGGTCGCTATTTGTTGGTTGTTTTGGGGTTTTTTTTGCATAGATCAACAAAAATAGCCTGGGATAGATACGTGGTCATTTCACTCCCATTTCTTACATGTCTGAGCTATTTTCCACCTAGTTAAAGCTGTGACTATCCCTTGGTTTTTAATCTGTACTACATTTTATACGTAACACACTCTTCATAATGACTGAGAAATCTCTGCCTATTCAATACCTTTTTTGCAATTAGTTTTACTAATATGCTAAACTAACCATCAGTCAAAAGTGTAACTGAACCATGATCTTAAATAGCTATCTGTAAACCCTTGAAAAATAAACAGGGCTCTTTTGTAAAAGATATTAAGATATAACCCAAAATAACCTACAAATCCATAAAATTACTTTTATGTGTAAAAGTAATCACAATCTCGTGATAAAATACCTAAGAATATGAAAAGGGGGGACACAGTGAATGTTAACGGGCTGCTATTCTTCTCACAACTTAAAATGTTCATGGCAAATTATAGATTCATTCCAGCTAATCTGTCCTAAATACAGTTTATACTAAAGGTATGCAGTGGCCTTCAGTATAATTGTTCTAAGATCCCAGTAAAATTTTTTCCTGCTGCTCTGACGTTCTTCGCACTTGTGCTAGCTCACCTGGGACACAGTTATTTGACGTAGGTCTTGCCCAATTCTAGCAAACCAGCATCCAGATCACAACCAGACAGTAACTACAAATTTTGCTGTTGGTTTCAAAGCATAGGCCAATGGAAATATGGATTCAGCAAGCCGATGCACCTGATCAGAAGTACACTGGCATTGTTATTGTTCAGGATTTTTGGGGTAGGAGAGAGCTGAATCCCAAAGTTGAAGCAGTTTTTAGCCCTAGACTGCAGTACACACTCTAGTCCTATGTTGTGTTTTTTTTCTGCAGGATTTATATTACAGAGTAAAAGCATCTCTCTTCAGCTATACTAAATAAGATTATTAAAAAATGTAATCTCCCTCCACCTTCTCTCAAGGCCTTTCAGGTTTCTTTGTGAAGAAAACCTGCTCTGTTCCCATACCATAATTCTTAAGTTCCGTCTATGTATTTAGAGAGGTGCTAGACCCACAGAAAGGCTGCTTTTCTTTTTCTAAACCAGAGTCACGGTCTATTAAAAGCTCAGTCAGACTGATTACTATGTGAATGTCTTTTTAGTTGTTGTTCTCTCTCCGGTGAGGCTTCGTCTCCTGGTGTTTGCACATGTGTCTGTTCATGACCACAAGTTCAGAGCAGATTGCAAGCCAGTCTTGTTGTTTGAAAGTCACAACTCTCATTCCACCTCTGCAGAACAAGGCTACAATTTATTGAACTCTAGTGGATAGGAAGTGGTAGCAATGGGAGGACTGTCAGCTTTATTTGAGTTCAGTGCTGAGCATGGCAGACAATACAATTTACTGGCTCATACCTAAGAAATAGCTGATTTATAAGAATAAGCAGGCTGGCTACTTTGTTTTGATGCCTTGACTAACTTTGGCAGGAAAAGTCGCAGCTCTCATTTGACTCTTGAACACGGTCCTCTGATGATCAATATCAGAAATACACATCAGCAGTCAGGTTTGATTTGGGCATAGCCTGGGCATAAAACGGCATTTCTGTTGTATTAGACATAGTTCCCAGCAAGATGCTATCTCATTCTTTTGGTTCTATGCGCATGTTATTCCAACTCTGAGAACAGAAATTCTCAGGGGAAAATTAGAGTATCATCGACAAGCATATATCAGATAAGGCATAAAGTTTTCTGAGACGAAGTTTAACCCTCTAGAAATTTTCACAGACATTTGAATCACAGAACTATTGAAGTTGGAGGAAACGTCTCAAGGTCATCCAGTCCTTCTGGAGGTCATCTGGTCCAAATCAACAGATTGCATTTCTATTGGATCAGTTCTCTGCATCATGGTCCAGCTGGAATTTTATGTGGTATTCAACAAGAGAGATCAGCTCCCTGCATGACTGAACTACAGTCTTACTAATTGCTTTAAAAGTTCTGAATTCATCTTTTTCATTTGTTTTAAATATGCTTAGGTTACAAGGGAGTGGGAGAATCTGGCAATGTGGCTGAGATACTGTATCTTTACTATTGCATAAAAAAAAGTCCAAGGACTTATCCACCAAGCCAAGCCAATCTGTTTCTATGATGCTATGGCTCTCTGAGGGTGTGCATTCTCCTGCAACTGAGGGGACAGTTGATATATTGACAGTGCTTTGGATGTTCAAGGCACCCTGAGCCTTGAGGATATGAACAAGGCATGCTCTTCATATAGGGAAATATTGACTGAAGAAATACTTCTATAGCTTCTGTTAAAAAAGATGTCCCATGGTGGATGACTCATTTTGAAACAAGATGATTTTATTATAATTATTCTTATTGATTATAAATAGTTACTCTGCTCCAGTAAGAACCAGGACAGAATGAATGAATGAAAACTAACCTTATTCCAAAGACAAGTGCCACTAAGTTTTATGGCTACCCTTCAAATTGAAACACATATTGCAGATTAATTTCCCAAAAAGGACAAGAGCAGACTTTACCTGACAGCCTGGCTGTAGGAAAGGCCCCGACTCCAGAGCTCCTGGGGCACTGAAGCAGACCAGGTATTTGCCATGGGGACAGCTCATGGCCAGATGGAAGAAGAGCTGATGATGTGCCAGCTTGCTCTCGCCCCTTCCAATCTGGATTAAAGTACTATGGTTTATGAGCTGGATAAGCAGGAGAACACTCAACGCTTCAGCTCCTCCTGCCTTGCTCTTCCCAGTATGGTCAAGGTGAGCCTTGGGAGCAAAAAGGTGATTCAGACCCTTCTAGTCAACTGTCTCAAAGCAACTCACAGCAAAATGGGAACAAACATAAAATCTGACAACTGTATTGCAAAAGCATATGATGACATTGGTGAAAAACAATAGTGGATGCTTATTTCAGGACACGGAAAGCACATGATACCTGTGGTGAACTGTCACTTAAGAGGGAAAAAAAAAAAAGTGAGATTTCACTTTCGGTCCGTAGCATGAGCGACAGTTCTTTAATGTGCAGCCAGCTTTCCCATACGTTTAGAAATAAAAGAATATTTTCTTATGGTAAGTAGTACCAAATGCAGACAACTCTTAACCTAAATTGTGTCTGCCTGAAGAGAAGAGTTATTATGGTGCAGCACAAAAGATTTATTACATGGTGGCCTTTTTCCGGAAATTAGCAGCTGTCTTTTGTTTTAATCATTGTGTATATAAGGAAAAAAAAATCATAAGACATTGAACACTTCTAGCTCTTAAGGGCATTCCATGTTGCCAAGGAGAAAGCCTAAAGTTTGCGTAACAGCAAAAAACAGAGCAACCTTAACTTCGCAAACGTGTAGTAATTCCGTTGCAGCTGAAAACTCGGAAAGGAAGCCTCTTCTCCTTTCCAGCTCGGATCACTTGTTTGTGTGACTTTTTGGCACACAAACGCAAGGAGAAATTGTAAGGTACTTTTCAGATAGCAGGCATCCATTTCCTTCTCTGAGGCAGCAATAATCATTGTTGAAATCCATCTTTAAAAACAGGAAGCTCTATCATTATGATTTTCTAGCAACCTCGCCCTTTCTTGTGAACCTGAAGCCGGCTACAAATCATCTGCTTTGATTCAAGCACAACTATTATAAGACTGAAGCGCAGGTATTTCCTATTTTGCTTTAAAGCACATACAGTATGTGATTAGAAGCAGACCTGCTCAGGGTGATTCATGCAGCCCTGGGCAGGAGCACTGCTTAACAGAGCTTTACACAGGAGACCTGCCTGCTTATATCGTGCTTTTGTTTATGTTTTATTTCTGCAGAATAGAGGGACTGAAGCAAGATCTCTTGCACTGGGAAAATATTATCTGAGAGGAAAGCAGCAGGAAAGTGGTGAGAATGAATTTGCAGGCACCACAGCACACATGATGGTTTTTGCTGTATAAGAAACAAGTAAATGCCTCTCCCAGCAGTACGTGGCAAATGGACCCCTCTACATAGGGGTGTAGTAGCCTCACCTTTGCAGTGATGCTTTCAGATGCATTTAATCCCTTCTTGAATGGATCCTTGACAACACATACAGGTATGAACAGGTAAATGCTTGGTGGTCCTGGCTGCTTGCTCCCCAGAAGAGTCGTCAACCAAGACCACTGCCCACTCAGCACCACTCTGCAGTGTGGCAGGCCTGATCTCCCTGGGTAGAGCCAATGAAACTCCCAGTCCCACTCTTTGTTTCTACAGCAGAAACATCCCCTGAGATGCCCCAGGTACTGGGCCATCCTATGTGAGGTAAGCCTCCACTTCCCACTCCACAGGTGATATGGTGTCCAGCTGCCAAGCCCCTGGGCCATGTTAGCCTGAGAGAACACTGTAATCGCTTTTGTCTTAGGGTTTTGGCTTTGTTGGCTGTGAAGTGATCCTGGGGTGATGATGGTAGAGGAAGGGACATTGGCAAAACACTGCTAAGACTGCTTTGACCCCAGTAAGACTTGCTGAATGTCTCTCTAAACCAACACAGGGAGCAGATATTTAAATATCTAACAAGGAGAGCCAAGAAGAAATATTTTGAGAAGAATAATAGACCAAGTCATTGTAGGTTTACAGTCATCTCCAGTTTCAGTAAAGAATAACATACCTGATAATACTTCTTGCAGCAGTTTTACTGCTTTTCTCAAGCAGGCTGGGGACAGGTAATGAACGTGGTTTGGGAACTTAGTTTCCGTGTTGTCTTGTTCTATCTGGATAACCCTAAAAGTCTTGTTGATCCTAGAATCCTTCCCCACTGTCTGCACCACCTCCAGTGCTCAGCCCCTCCTTCCCCTCCCACTGCTTGTATCCACCTGTCCTTTACTAGCATCCCTGGGCAAGTCCCCACAGCATCTCCAGCAAAGGGACACATGGGTGCTAAAGAGCCAGGCTGCTCCTGGTGCCTTCCTGAGCACCTCTGCAGAGCCCTGCACCATCTGGGCTTCCTTAGGTCCCCTGCATGCCTCAGCATGTCTGGGGAGCTGCTGAGGAAGTGATGAGGACTAGACACAAATAGAGGTTGTGTCCCAACTGTGAACTTGAGAATCAGGAACTGCAAAAGTTTTCTGTGGTCTAAAGCAGCATTTTCAGTGGTATTTGTTTTTCTTTGGACACACCAGAGGTCACTGATAATAGATGAGAAAAGGGGAGAGAAGGATTTCTGATTTGCAAACAGAACACTTTTTCTGGCAGAAATTTTGAAAATCCTCTGCAAGTGGGGGAGCAGAAGTTCACTACAGAAAATGCAACAGGCTTTCCACTCGCAGTACCTGTGTGATGATGCCCAGCTGGCTGGCAGGAACAGGCTCTCTAAAGCTTTGTTTCTCCTTACTGTCCCTGGGAGGTTTCGAACATGTTCATGTCACACCCCAGGAAGATGGTGTAACTGCATGATACAGGGCAGAAAGCATTTCAGAAGGGAAAGGAAGAAAACAATTCTACAGACTGGAAAGGGAACGTGAGAACAAGCAATCTGGGCTGAGTCTAAACTCTTTCCCCTGAGTGTCATCTCAATCTGTGACCTCTCATTATTTGCTTATCACAAGAGAGATCTAAAGAGTGTACTCACTGATTCCTGAATAAATGCTAACCTGTAACATGGGCTGTACTTGCATACTTCACATTTTCACCAGGGCATTTGGGGCCTGAGCAATTTGATAACATATTCTGAGACAATTGTGAAGAGCCAGAACAGCTGAAGCACTGCTTATTGCAACAGATAATCAAGACAGCCCAGGTGAAATGTTGCTTGACATTGGATTTCATATTTCTGCTTATGGGTTTAATGGATATGGTGCCCAGCAACCTCATGTGGTTTCTGCTACACATGGCTCCAACTAGAGAGCTTACTACAGGCTCTTCCTGGTCCCATTAAGTAGAAACTGTGCAGAAGATGGACATGGATGATCAAATAAGAGAGCAAATGAGGCAACACGGATCAGCAGAGCAAGCTGAAGGTATCACTTCCTTGTTGCAGTTCAGATTTTCATAAGCAACACAGCAAAGGACATTTTTAAGGGCATATTCAAAGAGCTGCACAGTAACTTGCTACTAGAGAGCAGTGGACTCTCTACTGAATGCACCCCAGAGGTGTGGGGGACTGGTGGGTCTAAGATAGACCAGATGGGGCTCTGGTAGTGAAGATGTGCAGCATTTGCTTGTGTAATCACATCGGGGTGCAAGTGGTGGGACATAGACAAAGTGGTGTGCCAGAAAAAAGGCAGCCCATGATAAAATCTGATAAGGAAGGAGGAAGAAGGGGCTACAGGGGCTGTACCACTAAAGCAGAAGGGTAGAGCAGCTGGTTGAGGTTTGGGAGGGAGAAGCAGCAAGGGATAAACAGCCTCTTTCCTCCCCAGCCCTTGTGGTATACAGGGATGATTAAGATCTGAACTGATTTATACTGACTTCAGCTATTGCTGTCTCACTATCCCAGTTCTTTGCAATGTAACCTCCTTTTCACACCCAAGCCATCACTGCTCTTACTGATATGATTTCACACAAGTAACAGGCTGACTTTCCTTCCCACCCACATGAACTTGTCAGGATTTGTGTACAATAGTGATTCTTAAGACCCTGGGCATTAAATTTCTTGCTCTGAAATGTTCCAAACCGCTCTTGACAATATTATTCTATCTTTCCAGCCTGCAAAGCGCTCAGAAAAGTCACATGTAAAGCTAGCGTTATTGTACCTACTGCAGAAACTTGATTTCATGTGGTATGAATTTAACATCTCAGTAAACTTTCCACTTCCTCATGCAACAGAAATGTGCATGCACAGACCTTGGCTTTGCACATCAGATGTTGTACATGTGTCAGTTAGGCACATGTAAAATTGCAATTCTGTTTGAGAAGCAGGATCCTAGGAAACAATGTTAGTGGATATCTGCACTGCTGCTGTTACTTGCTGCTAGAGTCCCTGGAACGGTCCTGCTTCTAATACCATATGTCTTCCATAAAAGAAAAGAAGAAACTTTCCCTTTCTTTTTTGAAGGCCAAGATTTGAGCTACACATACTTCAATCCAGGAAACTCAAGAAAAATGGAATTTTTTCAAAGCAACATTATCAGGTAGTGTGTAGGCACTTAAATCATTATCACAGTGTTTAAGCCTGGTTAGTGAGTTGCATAAAAGGAGCAGGCAAGAAAGAGGTAAAAAAGATACCGTTCCTTTCTGGTGTTGGACAAGCCTGGAACTGTATTCCATGCTCTTTAAGCAAACTAAGTAGTTACTGATTTTATGAGGACACCCAAAACTAAATAACACTTAAAAATTCTGCCTGTAGCACAGTCCCTGTGGACCCAAGGAGAGAGGCTGTTCATGGTGTGACTGTCATTGCTGAGAATAGTGATCTTCCTGCATCCTCTGGGTGCCTTACTTCCTAATGGAACAAAACAAGGAAAATATTCACCATACTAGAGGAAGGAGTTAGCTTAGCACCCTGCAGTCAGAGTGCTGGCACAGGGGAGGAAAGGAAAGGAGGAAGAGTGAATTCCCCTTCCAGTATCAGCTGGCTATAACATGGATTTGCACCCTGCAGTCTTGCCCACGCCAGCCTCTTTGTTTCCTTCAGATTGTACAATCCGTTTAAACCGATTAACTAATGGGATACAAATTCACAATGTGCCCATGTAACAATCAAGCCTGTATTAAAGAAAAGCATTTTAAACTCCTTCTATCACCAGATTTGGCAAAGAGAGCTTGACTGCAGCCCAGCCTGGTACCCTGGCCCCCTTTGCCATGCAACCCTGCTGCTGACAGGAGCTCTCTGCACTCCCACCCAACTGCACCATCTCTCTTCTCCCCTGGGAACAGTTTTCATGTAGGTGCTTCTACAATGGGGATCTGATAAAGCTTTTGTGACCACAACCTCATCTTGTCATGCCGACACATGGGAAAGGTGCTAAACAAAGCCTGAACTTTCCTCATGCTCTCCACCTCTTCACTCTGTGGCTGCCAAAGAGAAAAGAGGTCCCAAAGAGAGAGGGAGAAAGAATGGAAACAAAGGTGAGATGGATTTTCCCTGATCCATCTCAAATTTATTTTCAAGAAGGACTGATCTATCTCATATTTTCTCAGCACTCTGGCCTTTTGATTTTGATTAAAAATAACCGCAATCTAAAAGAAATTAAGATAGGCACTAGTTGCTTTTTTTCCCCTTTTCTCTTTAAGAAGCCAAAATAGATTAAAAGGAGAATCAATGTCAGGAATTTTCCTGAATGAGTTTTCTTTTGATGTCCTAGTGCAGTCTATGTTTATTAATGATATTTAATGACTGTTCTCAGTTTAGTGATTTTTATTTTTTTTCTCAATTTATACAAGCATGATGAAGAGTGTTAGAGCTGCATTTCAGTCATCTTTATTATCCTGGAAATGTTACCAGTAGGCTGGGTAGGAAGGAGATAGAAGGTTTAATGACATCAAGGCTTGAGTTGTTGGTACCGAAACACGACCTCTCAATTTACACCAATAGGTGAAATACACACTTCTGCTTTAGAAGGAGAAGCATTTCTTGTTTTGCATGGTGAGAGAGGACACAAGTGCATGTTGTTTCTTTCAGAAAAGCTTTTACTCTCACATTTTCAAGAGGAGAGATAGAACCTCAGCAGACTCACTTCTAAGTACTGAGGAAATAGTCAAGTTTCAGAGTATTGGCATCTTTTTTGGAACTAAAAATTGCTTGATATTTTTATCCCTCTAAACATTTTCTAGCATCCAAATTTACTTTACATGGTTTCCCCAGGCAATTATGTAAAGAAAGCAGCCCAGTACTATTCATTTGTCTTTATCTTGCTTCATGCTGTGCCTGGTGGCAGAGTGTTGTTCTTCAGTTTCCTATGTTTTTTCATGAAAGATGAGAACACTGAATTATTTTCTGGATGGTTCTGTAGTCGTGTTTGTTTTTGCAGATGAAAATCCTGGTTTAGCACAAATGTTAGCTTTGGACCTGGCAGCTAGTGTTAGCGTGGTGTAGGTTTGACTGATATATTTCTCCAGGTAAAGTAGAACTGCCAAGCTGTAGATCTTCATGTCCAAACCAGCCTTTTCTGTAGCACAGCAACCAGAAAAATGTTCAGGGATTAAGTTCACCCACCAGGTTTGTTGCATTGCTGGAACTCATAATATTCCTCAGTATTCAAGAAGGACGAGGATCCCTGAGTGTTGGTAGTGGAAGGTACAAGCAGCAACTAGAAGAGCAGAAGTGAAGCACACAGTGAGTGAGAAGAAGAAGAGAAAACAAGTGGAGGAAAGAGATGAGGGAGAGGAAAGAAAAGGAGAAGCAGACAGAGCGAAATAGAGAAATAAGTTAAACACAGTGGTGCGTTGGAGCCATGAAAGCAGAAACGGAAGTGAAAGAGGGGGTGTTTCGGCAGGTCAGCGCTACTTGGCCGTACCACACTCAGGCCCTGTGTGATTCCCTGGCATAAGCCCAGAGGAGAAGCCTCTCTCCTGACTGCTGCCTAGGGACATTGCTGCACCAACCAGCCACTAAAACAGTCCTGGCCAGCTCAGGGCCTCAGGCAGAACAGTACTAAATGAGGCCCTCTGGAAAGAGAGGATACTGCAAAATAAGGTGGGAATTCCCTCCTAGATAAGAGAAATAGCTGTGAGACAAAACACTCAAAATTTCAAAGCTTCCCATCACTGCTGTTATTTTTGTTACTCCTGATCCATTTTTATGCTGAAGTAGCTTCACATATGGCTGCCCTAGCTGGCTGAAGCTAAGAAAAAAACCTAAAACAAACAAAGGCTAGCACTTCCCCATGGCCAGTACCCTCCCAGTAAGTAGCCAGCTTACTGGGAAAGAGGATCCTTGTGAAGTCATGGTCATTTGTTATTTTCATTCTTCACTGTCAGCCTTTCTGATATCTGTGTCAAAAAAAAAGTCAATTGCCTGAAACAAACTCCAGTTCATCTGAAGTCTGAACTATCCCTACCAAAACCCTAATGACTCATTCCCATATCTTCCCTATTTGTTTACTAGTCAAGAAAAGATCCCCTTGGTTTGCCAGATTTTCAGAATTTTTAATTCTTGAACTGGAAGTTTGGAGGATTTTTTTTGTAGGTGGTTTGACTTGCTCTTGTTTTTTAGTTCCACTTTCATTCTATGTGGTTATGTAGTGTGATACGGCAGAGTGAACAGGAGTGCACTCCCCTGGTCCATGCACAATTTCACATTAGGCAGAAGTAACTCTAAAGGGTGAACTTGCTTTTGGAGCCCAGGCAACATGTCCTAATACTCAGTTACTCCCGTAACTGAGCAGTGCTAGCAGCTAGTGCTGCTTATTCTAAAGTATCTGTCAAATTATGCTATGTGAACCCGAAGGACCAGGTGGTCCGAATTTCTCTAGGAATGGTTATCTCTGAGAAAATCCATCTCATTTCTTTAATTTCTGCTTTGGTTTTGTTCTGCCTGGTCTCCATGCCACCACATCACTGGGATAGCTACACTTAGAGCAGAGTGGCCTTTTGAGAGATGTTAGTGAGTCATATGCTCCTACCATGACTTTCTGCAGCCCTCTAAACACTTACAGAATAAAACTCAAACCAGAAATAGGAAGTTCATACCCAAATTGCTGGTGTTGTAGAACGGAAGTAGTACATTAATGAATTATTCATGCAGTTAGCTTACACATTCTCATTTTGTTCTCACAACAGGTTTGTGATAGTGCTTTTGTCAGGCTAATCTATATTCTTAGACTCTTTCACAGGTTGTTGGTAGCTTCATCTGTCAGCGAAGGTACAGAGCAGGATGAAGCATCAATGGCAAACACTAAACTTTTAATTCAATAACTCATTTAATGGCAAGAGTTTGCCAAAATTTAGAAGATACTTGACGACTGAATCGCAGTCTTGATTCTTACATGCTCAGATTTTAACCAGGCTGCTGCTTTCTTCGCTACGTATTCATTTGTGTTCATTGTAGTCTATATTTTTATAACTTACGTTAGACTAGTGTCTAAGCCTACTACAAAAATGCATTGCAACCATACTTTTTTTGTAGTGATCTTTCCATGCAGATGCTCCTCAGTGAAGCCGGTTCCTGGCAAGCTCAGCGAACAAGGATGAGCCAGGAAATGAAATGCTGAGCATCTCAGGCTCGAGCTGGAAGGCAGCCAGAGTGCACTCTGAGAGCAGGCAGTGAGGCTTCTGCCTTGAATGTAGGTCACCGCTCACTTACGGAAATTCACCGCTCGTGTGAAGAGTGCCATGAAATAGTGCTTCAGGGAGAGGAGGCAAATATGTAACCCTTTCTGTGAGGTAATTATTGTAGTTCGAGGGGGAAGGCTCCTTCTTGCTTTGGCTTTTTCTACTCCAATTTCACCACCTCTGTAGAAGCAAGGCATATGAGTGTCTGGCACCACTAGAGAGATTTCTCATGGGCACGTTTCACTTGGAAGCATAGTTTAAATACAAAATTTCTTGACATAAATGAGGGATCTGTCTTTTGTCTTTTTAAACAGATTATGCTTAAGAAGTTGTTCCAGACTGAACTCTATTGTCAAAGCGAGAAGCTGCCTGTGAGCTAATCTCCCCAATGCGTGTAGATCCCTGCCCACATGCCTGCCCACAGCAATTAATGGGGATCTTTCCTTATTTGTGGAATACAAATGCACATACACAGATACACATTATGTATATGTGACTTCTGATGGGCTCTACTGAAATCAACTGCAGAGTGTGCTTATGGTTTGCATGTAACCACGCAGTTAAGTATGCTGAATATTGTCTCCTGAAAGTAAGGAAGAACTAATTACTCTGGTTAAAATTAGAGCTGACAAACTTTTCTTTGGTTTTCATTTCACTGAGTTGTCATACTCACCAGAAGAGCATTCTGTCTCTTGCATCTCATTTAATCACAGGACAGTTCTCTGCCCAGTTCTCTGCCACTTCTCCATCCCTTGTTTTGGAGCTCCATCACCAGTCCCTTAATACCCTGCTCTGCAAGCCACTGTTATCAAACCATGCCTTCATCCTCCACCTTTCATATATTTTAATGCATCTCAAGCATGATGATGCAACAAAAATGTAACTCTTCAAACAGAGGTCTCAAGAGAATTCACACTGAAAGACTTGTACTTGTGCTTTAGTCTCACAAATGAAGCAACTGAGGTCTTTCGTATAGGTGACCTTTTCTGAAAAGACAGTATCTCCTTATTATTTTGTTCCTGCCTTTCTATCCTCCACGTGGTACACACTGCTACTGTGTATTTACATTGCATGTTTTTCTTAGTCTCTGCACGCATTCCATTTTATTGTACTAAACCTTATCATAAAAATGGCTTTTCTATTCATTGTATCACTACTAGCTGCTCTTTCCAGAAACACACTCCTGACAAATAATGCAATTTAGCTGTATTATGTGCACCAGCATGAAGATTATCTCTTCACTGTAGCTTTAGGCCTGAATCAGAAGTTGCCCCATGCCTGTGACAACCAGCATTATGAAAAAAGTGCCTCCTATCCACCAGCAGAAGACAGGCTGTAAAAGGAAGGGATGTTGCTTGGCAGACAAAAGTGGGACATAAGGTCCCAATCTCATACTGTCTCGGTTCTGGCTTGATATCATGATTATTCCATCTTGTTGGGAAATACTGTGGTTAGGGAGATGGTGCATCTCAGTTCACTCACTCTGAGCTAAGAGGAAAAAATCGTGCAAGTGAGTCAGATACATATTTAATACAATTTTTAATACAACTGTCAGAACAAAATATTTTATTGGCCAATGACCAGTTCTGAAGAAATACATCTAGGATTCAGGGAGGATGTAGGTACTTACATGCAATATTGTATCGAAAGAAACAATCCACTGGCCCTGACCTTGAGGGAATTTTTTCCTAATACTGTTTTAAATTCCTCCACTCCTAGGGGTGAGTCTCTAAGCATGCCTAGAAGTGCCTTACTGTTAACCTGGTTGAACAGGTTGCCATCTGAGCCTGATTAGGGTTCACAGATTGGAATACATGTTCTCTGTTCTATCTGTTAGCAGACAGACAGACAAATTTTTCAGCTTCTCCTTAGCTTAATTCAGCTAGTTACAGTGTTTCTAATAATGGCCATCTTGCCATTGCAGAAGTCAAACACAGGCACAATCCTTTCTGTAAGATAAAAAATACCAAATTGCAATCCCGCTTCTGGAAGGCAGTGTTACTTATGCCCCCTAAAAACCCCGAACACTTCAGCCAGAGTCTGGGATCCAGCACTCTGCTCTTCAGTGACTTCGTAACTCACTTTTAACCACCCCACGTCCTGGGTTGCTGAGCTGTAGGACAGCTATGAATTCATTGGATGCTGAGAAACTTCATTCAGGGTTTGTGCAATGATGCACACAATGAACTGTCAGTGGGACTTGTACACAAAGCCTCTAGCTCCAAAATACAAGTCTCCACCTATTTAACACAGGAATAGCTCCATTAGATGTTAATATCAGGAAGCAACTCTACTTTATTCAGACACCTATAGCAGAAGGGTATGATAATATGTGGTTATTGTGGAAAATTAATAAAATGCCCCAAGACCCTCAGTCGAAAGAGCTGATAGAACTTGAATTCTCAGAAGGTAAATTATTTATAATCTACCCATCTGAAATATTTATCCTCCATTAATTTCTATGTCTTAGAAAGAAATTTCTATTATTCAGCTCTAGTCATCTAAAAGTTGGATAACTAGTCAAAGTTGGTTGTCTAGAGTCACTTCATAGTGGAAAGATGGGCAACTCCAGAGGAAGAGTCACTCCTCTTACCTTAGACATCTCCCTTACACTCTCCACATTGACTAGAGAAGAAGTTGAGATGCCTAGCTCAGACTTGACACTCCATGCAGAAAGATGGATGGGTTGCATGACCAGGCAGAGCCACTCCTCAGAGTAGGGCAGATGCTCTCCTCTGCCTGGTACTGCTCAGCTTTCCAGTACTCTGCTCTGAGAGGCTTACTGAATGAATTGCATTGACAGACAGGTGTCATAAATCACCTCCAGTCACACAACTCTCACATTTCCGTCCTCCTACATGCTCATTGTTATTGTGGCTGGTTGTGTCAGAAATACGGTGGCCAAAACAAAGCTGTCAGAGGGAGGAGAGGAACCACTGCCCCAGCTGCAGCCCAGATCATGCCATTCCCCATGCTCAAGAGAATGATCTCCACAAGGTACTTACTTATGGGAAGGGCAGAAAGATAACTGGCACTGAAATGTCCTGAATATGCAGATTTATTTCTGGAGGCTGTTACAAATAAAAATTATTTTAAGGAAATCACATTAATCAGGGTGTTTTTATGCATTTGCTGCAATGAGACACAAATTAAGAGTCACGAGTGTGTACTGAATGTAAAGGTTAGTCAAAGGCAGTATCTTCTTTTGGCAGCTACATCCTTCTGCTGATCTTTGCCAGGAAACATTCACTTAATTGTTTCTCTCTTGGTTTTGTTTTGTTTTAAACTATATACGTCCAAACCCCTGTTCTCAGGTTTTCTAAAAATTAGAATTTTATCACACTCATTTTAAGGACCTGGAGAACAAAACAGTGAACCTGTAACATTTCAAAGCTACTTTAACAAATGAGTTTTCAGGTTCAGTAGTTTTGACTGAGACTTTTCTATATGTATTATAAAAGGCACTGACTGATCCTTTGTTGCAGACATTGAAGGTAATCCCTTTAAGAAAACCACCTGAGCTAGCGAAAAACCACAGAGCAGTCCCAGCCCATCAAGAAGCTGTATAGGCCTGTTGATATATCTGTTCTGAGGACATTACCTCTTACACACTGCCCAGCTGGGAAGCATTTGGAAACATTTTATGAACCGATTCAGCATTAAATGGTGAGTTGACTGCAGACTGCATTGCAGGATAGTAACACCACCAGCTTTCAACAAGCCCATGCCATTTTAATATGCTATTTACCTGGTAACATTCACTTTGGGGAAACACAGATATTGCCTGCACTCTCACTCACTTGAGCAGATCATCTCACACAACTGCAATCACAGCTAAGCCATCACAGAAGCCCGGATGGCAGAAGTTGCAAGAGAAGCATTAAATCAAAGGACCACAATTCAACCGAACTATGTCCCTTTCTCTCAGAGCACTGCTCTTGTTGGAGGTAGAATGGATTTGGCTGTGAGGGGCAACCGTGGGGTTTCCCAGTAGGACAAGGCTTGTAGGGCTTCCCAGACCCTCCTACTCCTGTTGAGACAGTGCTAGGACAAATCCTAGATACTTGGTCTTTTGGTACAGCATCAGTGCTGACTTTGGCACCTTTATCTGCCATGAGCAGCACATTTCCCATAAGTCATTAATTTTTAACTTTCTTCAGTCTGTACCAGAAACTGAATTGTTGTAAAATAACTCATACTGAATTTGAAAAAAGAGGCCGAGATAAATCAGGAAATCACCTTTCCTCATTTAAAGGATTTTACTCTCCAAGACCAAGTAGGTACAGTAGGACTGTTTTCATGTCATCTCTCTTCTTCCTTTCTAGCTCCACAATGGTTGTTTTTCTCATCACAGAAATTCTCTAATAATTTTGTTTTTCGTATTCTTATGCCATTTCCAAACTTAGCTCTCTGAGTTTTCATCTATTTAAGCTTCTTTTTCTCTACTCTTTCTGTTACTAGAAGGGTATAAGGGGTAAATGAGGCGAATGAAAGTTTAACCCTAAAATGTAGTTGTGCTTTCCCAGTCAGGCTTTGGTTCTCAACAAAAATCTTCCCTTCGGACTTAAAGTGGATGCAGTAAATTTGCCCAAAATTTTACTAGAAAAAGGCAGATTTTGGAGTTTCTTCTGGCCTCATGAAGTAAAAAACTACTTTTGGTTTTGCTCTTGAAACATATAAAGTGACTATGCTGTCTGCTTTCAAATTTTCACCTGAAATGAGTTTCCATTTTGGTTTTTCATTTGTGGTTAGACTATTTCTTTAAAAATTTCTAATTAATCTAATAAGTGTATATGCAATAACAGTAAGTTTACATAGAAGGTATGGATGAGATCAAAAGCCTATTTAGGGAGTTTTCCTTTGTCCACGCAAAACAGCAGAATTTATCATCACGTTGTCTTTTCTCCTCACTTACTGTGGCTTTAAAGGCAGTAGACACCGCTGAAGAATGTTATCTACATCTGCATTATAAGCATTACTCATGCTGCCCCAAACATTTAAGGGAACTCAGTGGTGACGTTAAGCTGGCTGCAGCACAGAAGCAGAAGGTAAGGTCTTCTGCATCTGAGCTTAGTCATGACATATCTGTCTGTTCTTGTGCCCCAGGGCTCTGCCGATTCAACTAGCTGTGACCCATCCAGAGTCTTCATGAAGGCATAAAATAATACTCCAGTAGCAGGATGGAAAGATTTCCTACTGTGCCAAAATACACAACTACCCAATCCCCTGGCAGGGGCTGGCAATTTTGCTGTCAGTTGTGGTGATGACAGCTTGTCCATCCAGGTCAGGAAAAGATAGATGGGTGAGTAGCCCTGGGAAGTCTGTATAACACATACTGTTAACAACCCACTCAGTGGATGGTTTCCGTCTTCCAGGCAGTTCAGTAATGACTTTTCACAGCACTTATTCTGGAGAAGGTCAGGATTACTTCTGATGAAATGAGATTGGTAGTATGTAGAGAAATGCAGTTTCCTTGCAAACTGAACTGTTACTGAAGACGACCAGTTTTAGTAAAACTTTGATCAGGAAAAGTCTGTTATATACAGAGGGGGAAACGTCATCTATTTTGTTTTAGTGATGGAATACAATTCACGTTTCCTAATACAAAAAAATAAAAAAAAAGAAAGAAAGAAGAGGTGAGTAAAAGAAGAGAAGGAAAGGGAAAAGATCTGATAAATGTTGGAGACAATGGCCTATTGCATATGAAATTATTGTGTTGTGAAAGTCAAAGTTTATTCTGTTATGCTTAGGGATTTAGGTTCATAAGACGAACAGCATTTCTTTGTTCAAATATAACTTTTCAGTGGAGTAAATATGTTGGTAAACACCACAAGCTGTTCTCTAGAAGTCTTTTACTCTGCCAGATAGTTAATTTCTTTGAGTATCTCCTATTATCTCTTTGGTGGACACTAGCTAACCAATCTGCTATGTAAACAATTTGTCTCACTGGTGCTGTAAGATAAAGCACAGCCATTCAAGATGTCTCTCTACCGATATGATGATTCAAAACTACTTGTATGACTTATGTTCTTCCCGTCCCCACAGATATTTTCTTTTTCTCCATGGCTGCATTTTGAGATTTTATCTTATTGCCGCTTACCATAGTATTTGTTGTGTGGGCGTATTGCTAGTGAACAAAGCCTAATTAGATTTACTTTACAAATGCTGTGAGCTTAAACTGCAGTAACCACTCTGAATGCTATTATGCCTTATCAATGTGCAAATACTGTGTTCCTACCCACACACTTTAGGCTGAAGTCCCTTTCTTCTGCTCAGCAAGTACAAAAGCCTGTGCAGAGGATTAGACATCCATATATGTTTGGGAAGTTGAATCAACAAATCCAAAAGGGGTTTGACCAATAATCTGAGTTAGTGTGTACACTCATGGTGTGTATCAGCAATGAGCTTCTTTAGCCAAAAAAAATCCTTCTTTCTCTTCTTTATGACCTACCCACCTACACTAGCAGAGTAAGTGGTATTCTAAGGGTACAGTAAAGGTCACCTATAGCGCATTAGAGGACTTGGAAACAGGGTTACAACATATTGGAATCTATGTGTTTTGCTCTGAAAGAGCAGCCCATGAGGTGCTGGTACAAGGTGGCACCAGTAGTGGGGACAGTCCAAAGCCACCTTCCCATCGGAAGTCTCCCATCCTGTCCTTGCTTTTCTGAAGCAACAGTCAGCACACCTCAGAGTCTGCCTGTGCAGACAACTTTAAAAATTAGCACGATCATTTCCATCCAGGAAACACATGTGAGCATTACTCAGGACACACACTGAGGTGACTGAGATTTAGCTCTGGGAATACAGAGACAGTAATTTTCTTCAGCTAGTGGGGAATTTTGCCTTTATTCTGTTCAGTTCCTATTGCAATTTCTGTCAATACTCAACAAAAAAGACCTTTAATTCTAGCAGATATCATGGAGGAACTAGGAATTCTTGTTCCTCATTACAGTGTTAGACTGAGCAGTCCTCAAGCTGTTATGAAACACTGCACAAGGGTCACAACAGGAAGTATAATCATCAGTAGCAAGTAAAATAAAGGCTTTCCTTCCTATTCTAAGATTTCAGAACTTCCTTATCCTACAATTTGAAATCCTCTTACAGCTGTTGCATTCATTTAAAGGAATTTTAAATTTTTTTCTTTTATTTTTGCCTGGGCCATGTTAAGGACCTGCCACCTGCTCCCTCCTATGGCATGCTCAATTTGCATGAGAAACAGGCAGAAATAAAATAAAAGATGTATCTTAATTAATCTTCAGTGGAGATCTCTGGTCAAAGGTTTGAGGACTGCATTAGGTACTCTCTCCTCTGACTCCGTCATAGCTCCTGCTGCAGTTCTGTGTCTCTTTCCTCCAGCCTCATTTCTCTTTTTCTAATTAGACATGGTGCTGCCATTCAGGACGGAGAGTAATCTCACAGCCTATTTAATATGTACCTGTTGACTCCTGCACAACAATTTAATCAGAATTTGATAGGGTTTGGAGGCAATCTGTCTGTTTGGAGGCCTAACAAATAAAAGCTGTTTGAGAAACTGCTCTCAAAACCAAGAAGAGGGATTATTTCCAAGTAGGTGCAAAGCCTGCGTCCGATCCTATTCATTTTATTTATATGAGCAGTCAAACTGTGAATGGAACATCACAACTAAGCTAGGTAAGCAGGATCAAATCTATTATTTTCGGCTCCCTGAATACCCATAGTTCTCATTCATCCAGAGTCCCAAGGACCTTTTGACCACAGTCGGACAACACAAGCAGCAAGTTTAAGCACAGGATTATCTGAACAGTTAAAGTGAGGCACATGCTTAAACACTTGCTAAGTTAAAGTTCAGAGCAGCTCTTGGGTTTTGGTCTTCCCTGCCCTCGGTTGCGGATACGGAAGAAAGTCTTTGTGAAAACATGGCTGCTTCTAGCTTTCACACAGATTAATATGGTACAGTCCATAATTTTTTTGTCAGCTGGTGAGATTACTGTGTGTGGGAACTCCTCAGGCTGCAAAAGCAGAACAAAAAACAGTGACCACCACTAGATGAATTTCTTTTCTCTTCTTTATGACTAACTCCATGGGCAGAGATGTAAAAAAGCTATTGAATAATACCCAGGAGGATGGATGAGAAAGTGGTTCCCGGGTATATCATGGCCAAGTACCACTGCTGTTGACAGCAAAAGTGATGGCTATAGTCTCTGGGCAGGGCTGTGGGCAGGAGAGGGAGCCGGGCAGTGCAGGCAGCATTCATGCATGTTGCCAGAGCATCATGTCTGCTTTCACTCATACACTGTGTGCTCGATAGTGTGTTTTAGCAGGCAAGTGCAGCATTGTTCAAACATTTGGAGAAAAAAAAAAGATGGGGAAAACAATGCCTGAAGCAAGCTGAAGCAGATGTCCTTTTTACTTTACCCTTAGCACCCTGAGGAAATTCATACTCCACAGACAGCTGGCAGGTTGCAGGCAACATCCCTGTCCCCGCCATGTACTTCCACAGTGCTCAGTTTTTGTTTCAGGGTCCAGTAGTTGCTCCAGCTGGAACAGCCCTCAGGGCCTCCCATTGTAAAATAATCTCTGCAGCTCCAGGATTATCTGACTGTCGGGGCCCAGGATCTGTTGATTTTCACTTTACCAGGCTCCTCAGGTACAATGCAAAATGAAGCAAAGGGGAGGGCAGCATGTACCATAGCCTCTCAAGATTACCTGGTGGCTATTACTAGCCCTGAGCTGTTGATCCAGTGGCCATTTCTTTGTGTCCGTAGGTCAGGGACAGCCTGCAGAAAAGCTAGCAAAGAAGTGAGCAGTGATGGACAAACTCAATGCTCTCCTTATGAGGACAATGAGAAAACTGATCCAGATGGGTCAGCCTCTTTCAGCCTCCTTCCAAGAAGGCAAATAGACAGTGGTGCTGATTTGCTAGGAAAAACTCAGCAAAGGAAGGTAGCAACAAGAAATTGTAACCGGTGCTTTCTCCAATGTTCAGTATAAAAATGCCCAAGGCCTGAGGATTCAATTAACAAAATCAAACCTGTAACATTGCATACCCATTAACTAGTCCATTGCCTCAGATTCTGTAGACATTTTATTACATGTTGCAGACACACTCACACACACACACAAATCTAAGAACAGATGTTCATTTTGCAAACAGCTGATCTGCTTGAAAATGACACAATTTTGGCTGCCTGTCCCTGCCCCAAAGTGACGATCGCTCCCTGTGCTCCACAGCATACATAGAAACAGGGTTTGTGTGAGCTCCTTCTCATCCTCTTCAGAAAAAAATGCACTGGGTTAATTTACCCTGCCAAGAAGAATGCTAATTTACAGGACAGATAATGCAGTGAAAATTAGGCTATTTGAAAATGTTGCAAATTAAGCATTCAGAGTCTGCAGACCCTGTTACAAAACTTGGCCCTTGAAATTTATCAATCAGAAATCTCTGTACCAATAAATGAGTCAAAACATTGTATTAAAATCCCACTGCAAGGTAAAATGGTGCTGGTCATAGACACCTACATTTTTTTTTTTCAAATCCTCTCTCAGACTTGACTCCAGTTTTGCACATTATCACTGCTTGTGTCTACAGCTATGCAGGTTAGCACGACTTCTCCCTCCCAGTAAATTTGAAGGAACTATACCTGACATGAACAGTCCAGTGACTAAATTTAAACATAGCACTGAAAAACATCAGGTCATTGAGATTGTTACAGTGTTCCTTTTTAATATGCAGCTTCTTTGAATGCACTACATAAAACAAGGGTAACAAACATCACACAAAAGAATGGATCTTTCTTGAGTTAGATTCTTGCCTGTAAAATTTCAACTGAACAGTAAGCTTTGAGGATAAGTTATTTTTTAGCAGATCTGAAACAGAAGAACTTTAAAGAATAACAGACACAATTTGCACATCGTGAAAACTTACACTTATCCACAGAAATTCAGATGTTGCTTTCAGCAAGTCACTCCAAAATACGTTTTCTTCTGCATTGATCTTTTTTAAAATTATTTCTTCACACTCATGAACATTTTTAATATTCTTATGACTTTGTCTGCTTGTGATTCTGATGAAACAATATTTTCAATCTCAACTAAAACAGAATGAATTAAGCTCAAGATGCATTGACATTAGAACATAAATGACGCTCATGGACTCAGTGTGATGCTTATTGTAAATGGTTGTTGCAATACAGCATAATATTTTGCATTCTCAAAAAAAAGACTAAATTTTTATTGCAAAATGCCATTTTTATTACATAGATATGTATTGTACTGTAGTGCTGAGTGTATTCATTAAAAATATCTACAAAGCATTCTTTTTTCCATATTTTTTGGTAAGAAAATATTGCTTTCAGACAAGGGTACAATTTAAAAGATAGTCTGCAATTGCTTATCAACAGCAATAATCCCTAATAATATCTTTCGGGCACCTAGCTGTTCAGCATGACATATGTAAGATGACCTACACCTCATCGAGGAATGAACTATGTTTTAAGCTCTTTTTCTTTCTTTATGAAATCTCCTGTCTAGAAACACACTGAACTGATTCTGAACTCCTGAAAGAAAAGAGATGTAAAGAAAGAACCAACACTACAGTGAATAAGCTGGTTAACAGGGTAATCCAGAGCAACAGTTCAGGCCTCACCTCCTAAGGTACACTGGTTTGTAATTCACTAGCTCTTCAAATTGGCAATGACTCACCATTTTTTTTGTGTTTACAGCAAAAAAAAATGTAGTCTTTCCCAGTTAGTACAGATTATCAAACCTCTCTCTCCAGTTCATGTCTGAAGTGTAGATAGCCTGAAAAGGGCTCAGGGTTTGAGTGCTTCTCCTTCTAGTGTGCTTAATTGCACATAAATTAGCAATTATCATGCGTGAGCTCATTTTATCTCATAAACTATGCAGGACCAAGCCAGTTCAGTTCTTGTGTGATATATCTGAGAAAATCCCAAGAGCAGTAGAAAGTGCATGTCATCCTTTGTTATGGGACTGCCCTCTATTTAAATGATTGAATTACTTACAGACAAGCAGGCAGGCTGGATCACTAAGGCTGTACCTAGCATCATGCACCCTCACCCAGCTCACCCTGGGGCAACACACAGGCACTCTGCTTCCACAAAATCCAAGCACAAGGTATCCCAACCACAGCAACTCTTCTGGATGACCAAGCACCTGGATCTCAGTGTTGTCTGAGGCGGAGTCCACCACCACCCCAAAGTCCCAGATAATGGGTACAAGAAGTGTAATCCAGCCTGACCCATGGGTCATTGCCTTCCTCACAAGTCACAAAAGCCTTTTCAACATCCACGTTCAAATACAAGCACCAGTCCTACAGATTTACAGAAAAAAACAAAGAAAAAAAAGAGAGAGAAATTGAGTGGAAGCATTACCATTATGGGTACCTGTGTTAGCAGTGAGTTTATAAAGTGCCAATAGAGATTTCTCCACTCTATTTGGGCAAAGTTTGTTATTTTCCCTCTCCCAGTAGTCTCTCCTAATTTGATGGGGAAAATCGGTTTGTGGCCCTAATTCAAGTCATTAGTTTAACCTTGAGCAAATCAGCAAAGCATGTCAAAGCTGCTGTCAAGAGTGCCCACCCAGCTTCTCTTCTCTAACTGTTGCCAGCCTCTCGGGGTAAAGGCAACGGTAGAAATCCCCTTACACACCTTCCCAAAACTGGTTACTCAGAAGCTGGCAGGTGATGTTTCACAAGTTTAGTTTCTAAACTCAGGACTGCCTGTATCACAATCTTTATCCTCTAATTTCATTCATGCTTCTTCCTCTTTATTATGCACTCACCGAGTTAATGTATTTAGGAGAATTAATCCTGTTCTTTCTTAACTTTCTTTTTGCTAAGATAAATAAATGAAGATCAAGTACTCTCATCTCATTTGTTACCCTCAGCTCCCATATCACCTTGGCAGCTTTTCTCTGCTCCCATTTCGGTTGATTTTTTTTTTTTTTTTTTTTTTTTTTTTAAGTATAAAACAACTCTAATATTCTCTAGATATTCATACATATACCTTGTATGGTTGTACTAAAGCTTCATTTTTTTCTGCTGAACATGCTTGGATTGATGCATCATAGGGATACAACAGTGTACGATGGGAAAATGACCTCCTGGGACTACACCAGCCATTCAGTCCTGCTCCTCACAGTCCCTAGAGATTGAATCCTAGCAGTATCAGGCTGGTGATTCATAGATCGTTACCCACTGATCCACATTCCCACTGTCTTCCCTGCTACCTCTGACACAGTGACACTGCTTCTTGTGGGTTCATGCACATGGCTTTGCACTTTGTGCTTCTATAATTCACCCTGTTCCTATTGCTCTAATTCACAGGGGCTCCTGCTCCTGCCTGAATGATGCTTCTGTTCCCTTCATCATCACCAACCCAGCATCAATTCATATTACTGATGAGTGCCTGAAGTTTAGACAAAGTTCTTGTACTAAGATCAATAACATAAGAATTGGATCACATCGGTTTCCAGATATCTCCATGAAGAACGCCACTGATAACATCTCTTCTCCTGGCTCCCTTTGCCACGCTCACCTGCTCCCCACTCTAATTCCTGCGCAAAATCCTCTCATTTCATTATCTAAATACCTGCCATTACCATTTCATCAATGCTCAAGGATCACGAATTTATTCTCAGAAAGCACAGACTGCAAGTGTTCAGTAAAATATTCTGCAGGATCTGAAAACACAGTTTTTTGCTTTTGATTGAAATAATAGTGAAGCCAAGACCTGCTCTTGTAACCTAGGGCAAGGCTGATGTAGGAAGCATGATTGTTTTTATTCTTTTAAATTAAAAGTAAGAAGTCTGAAATGAGAACTTCTGAATATAAATTTTGCTTGTTTTCTGGTGAACTTTAAAATTACTAAAGCTGAGATATTTCAATATAAATAACACTGAGAATAATAAGAATAATGCATTCTCAAATGCATTAATGACAATAGTAAATAATATGCAAATAATGAGAATACAAACTAGAAAAAAGCATTGAATTGAGTAAATATCTTTAAAAAGTTTAACTTTTGTAAAATGGTTGTTCTGCAATTGTGTAGCTACTGAGCATGACAAAAGGGAAGTCATGTACTTTAATAACACCTTGAAAATTGTTGCATCGCAAATATTTATTGAAATGTCTTCCATTTTCCTCTATTTCTCACTCTCTTTGTAAGATCTGGAAATAAATTGGTTTTGAAAACTGTAAGTGTGAGAATTTTGAAACAGCTAATCTTCATAGATATTACAGTCATAAATTACCTTTAAAAAATTTGGGGCAGGAATCTGGTATAGGAGTCAATACATTATTCAGTTATGAGGAACTGCCTCCAGAAGCTCTTAGTAATGGGAGCAAAGCACATCAGTCAATGAGTTCTTCTGACATTCCATTATTAATACTCAAAATGCAAATCTGCTGAGTTGAATTTGCAGGGAAAAAAAAAAGAAAGTAGGATATCTGATTTGTGCCAGCCATAGTATGAATAGAAATATATTTTGCATGCAGCACTATTGTATCTGTGAAAATTGTTGCCAAATTGCCACTGAAAACATCAAGTCATTCTTTTGTTCAGTTTTTTATTTATTTACTAAACCACTTATGAAGGTCTACAATCAACAGCCTTTTCCTAAATTATCTAAAAATATCATTCAGTGAAATTCTCAGATCGTTTCCTATTAAAACACAAAAAAGCAGTTCTATGGTTAGAAAGCAATAGATTTATAGATGCACACAAAGGTTGGCAGCTCTGGACATGGGATAGAAAGAGAGAGCTGACTTTTGTGGGTATTCCTTCTGTTGTCCCTAAAGCTATCTCTCCCTATCTTTCAGAAACATTGCTCAGTGCTCTTTCTCTGACAGGCAGGGAGGCTCTGAATGGAGCCAGCTGAAACACGGGGTCTGAATCAGCGTCCCTCAGCCTTCCTCCTGTCAAGTAGTCACAGGTTTTCCCCATCAGCCCTTTTCTCCCTAAGTTCTCTGTTATTTGCACATTGCGCTGTTTCAGATAGTGCTTTGTCAAGCAAAACCAAGTCTACTGCTCCCAGTATTTCCCATCCTTCCCTGCCTTTACGGACCTCTCCTGTTACTGGTAAACAACCATGCCTTCAGTGACTTGATGCAGAGATGGCTTTGACTTAACACATGTAAGCCAAGGAAACCTTCTGCCCCAGAGTTGAAACGTTGCCTCCCCCTCTTCAGAGGGAGCCGGTATTTATTTAAGCGTCTCCAGATTTTAATGTAGGTCAGTACTAGCTTAGGAATCCCTGGTTGCCTTTGCCAGCTCAGCATCACCTTGCCGGATCCTTGTGTGTGTTTGCAGGCCTGTCAAGAGCCAGGCCAATCCTCTCTGTTGTGATTGCAATCCACTGTGGCTTCAAAGCCCTGGCTCTACTCAGGATGAATTTCACCAGAAAAGGAGCAAGTGCAGCGAAAATGAGTGAATGTGAGCCTTTTCACACCATGTAATGAAAATATACACCACTCATTTATTTCACAGAGGGGAGAGGATCCACTTCACAGTTTAACATCGTCAAAGTTAACAGTTCAGGCATCCACATTCAGAGGGGTGGGGCTGAACATGGGTAAGGTGTCCATGGGCAGCACCCCATTGCCTGCACTGCAGGGGAGATGGCAGGGCAGCAGAAGCTGAAGGCAGGAAGAGGGGAAAAGCCACAGCAAAGAGCCATCCTCTTCCTCCCCACACCACTCCCAGATTTTTGTGCAAAACACAGTGCACCTAAGAGCGAAAGGGTGCTCTGATTCAGTGCCGCTGGTGAAATGCTAGTTTTGGGTAAACAGTGCAACCTTATTATAAAGGCTCAGAGCAGCTGCTGAGCCCCAGGCTCTGTGCAAATTTTAGGTGCTGCATTCCTGTGATCAGGGAGTGAAGGGAAAGCCTAGATGACAGCAAGGGGCTGCCACCAGACCCAGATTTTCAGAGCTCTCCTCCAGGCTAGGGAAGGCTGGCGTGGCCCCTTGTCTTTGCTCTGAGTTCCTTTGAATGGAAATTCTAAACTTGACTGCATTTTTATTTTCATATTTTGGGTAAATTAACAACAATTCAGTGATTTGGACATATCTTTGAAACAAGTAATTTTTAATCACTTCCTCCTTTATTTGATACAAATACGGCATCTCAGGATTGTTCGCTTTCTCTGAACTCAAGCTAGCAGCAGTAAAGACAAGCAGCCGTCTCTCATTTCCTCTGGCTGCTGAAAGGAGCTATTTGCAAGTGTGTGCTGTGGGGAACAGAGTCACTTCCTTACCATGTTTGGCCAGAGAAAGAGATTGCACTAAACCCGGAAGGGCTCAGCATTGTGCAGCTCAGGAAAATATTTTAAACATCTCTTTTGCCTTCCTGCTATTTTTTTTTCTTTTTGGTAAGGGAAGATGCCTATACTTCTATGTTACATTGTTTGAAAACAAAAGGCTGAGCTGTCTCAAACTTGTCTCAACAGTTTTACTCGACAAAGTAGGATTCTGTGGTTGAACTGAAACTGGCTAAAAAATAGTGCAAGCTTCAGCAAACCCTCTCAGGGCACGTACTGAGCAAAGTAGTGGTAGGACCTGCTGCATCCCTGCCTAACAGTGAGGTTATACTACAATTTGTAAAAAAACAAGTAGGATATGAAAGAAATTAAGCATTAAGCATGAAAACAATAAACATCGAGTGAAGGACAGCTTTGCAAAAAATGTAAGTTTAGCACTCTTTAGATGAAACTGAAATTAAAATGCAGTCATTTTCTGTTTTCAAGTACATGTATGCTGGGATGTGTACTGCTATCTAGACAACAGCCTTAAATACTAACAATGTTGTTACGGTTTTTCTTTTTCTGTCTCATAAAAGGCCAAGGTATCGAGGAATTCAAATTAACCTTGCACCTTGGGAGCAGAGTGGCTTTCTTGGTGTAAGCAGTGCCCACGGATGTGCACAAACACCCACAAGTCCAAGTCCCATCACTCACTGCTGAGTGCCCATGTGGCATGGGAAGCTGGAGCAAGCCCCTGAACCGTGTCCGTCTTCAGGCATCCCAGCACAAAAGGGCTCAACAAGGGCTCAGTGAGTGTGATTAGAGCTGAAACTCTGGTGCTCTGGGTTTTGCTGACACCACAAACAAGTGGCACAAGCCAGAGTAGGCCTCAGGCTGAACTGTAGGAATCTAAGTAAGGCTGTAGGGTGCCAAGCAGGGCTGCTAGGGCAAGTACTTGCAGGCTGCTCAGGAGAGGGTACTCCTCTTGACCCATGTGGGTACCTGCATGCCTCTTGTCCCCTACACACATCTCCTGTCCCTCACACACATTTTCTGCCCCACAAGCAATGCCTCTGGCAAAGCCAGGATGCCAGGATGACTGCATTTGCAGAAAATCGGTGGGTTTACTTTCAGCACACCTTTTCCTAGCAGAAAGACAAGTGGGTGGCAAAAACAATCCCACAGCCATGTGCAGCTACGGGTACCTGAGATGCCTGGCCTGAGACGTGCAGAGTCTTGTGGTCCCTCCCTTTGCACAATCCTCTAACTGCAGCAGGAAGTCTACAGTAAGAGGAAATCCATCCTTTTCCCAAGGACAACTCCACATGTGTTGGGGCACTTTTGGTTTTTTCCTCCAACAGGACTGAGGCCTGGGAAGGGGTGTGTGCCTGCTGCGTTAGTCATTTCAGAATCTTGGACTAAATAAATCCTTGTCGATAGGACAAGTTATGCGTCTTGTCACTCTGTCGCAGGCTGACCAGTGCTCCCTCCCACATGCAGGAGCAGCGGTGGTGAGAGTAGCTCTAGGGACCAGGATGTCTGGAGAGCAGTTCTCCCTTGGCTGCTGGTCAGTTGGCAGAGCGGGAGCTCCCTGCCTTACTTACAGTGCCCTGACATGCCGCAGTGCAGGGGGTCAGAAGAATCCCCCTCTCTGGGAAAGCAGTTGATCTGGCTTCTACCGGGGGAACATTTCAAAGGCAATTACCAGGAAGAAAGAGCGATTCTTTATTAATAGTAATAATAGTAACGGCAGCAGCAGCAGCAACAACAGACTGCATTCATCATTCTCTGCGCTGAAAAGCTTTTAGCGTCATCTGCCTTAATTTTTACATGAGCGGCTTCTGGGAAATTAGAGCTTATTGATTTCCCTGGGATTCATCCCATTCTCTGGGATTCAGCCTGGGTTTAGGACGATTATTGCTCTGTGACCACAGCTGCTTTGAGGGGCAAGGTTGATGGCTCCTCATGCCTGCAGATTCTCGTGGCTTTCTTCAGAGGCCTCGTGCAGACGTGCGGAACGCCAGAGTCCTGTCCAAGATGTAGCTGGAGAGCAAACTAATCTCTAGGAAGAAGATAGGAGTCTAAGGATTGTCCTCTGCAAGTCCCAGGAATGAGCAAGAGTACAGGAAAGGACTTTCTTTGACTCCTACTGATCCTATGCAAAGACATTTTCCAGAAAACTTTTTCCTGAGAAAATGTTGAATTCTTAATTTTTCCAAGTACCAGTCTACAGAAAAGAGTTACTGCTCTATCCAAACTAAGAGTTTCCAGTCACTTCAGACCTGGCTCTTTCCTCCACCTTCCAGCTCGCTGCTTTCTTGCTCTGAAATCTAAAACATATTTCACAGGATGAAAATAAAAGATTCCCAACCACACCTCCTCGCAAACCCATGTAGCACCCTCATTCCAGGGAGAAGTGCATTGCTGATAGAAGGGACAGGACACCCTAACTGTTGCCTGTATTTACCCTCTCCATCTTCTCTGAGATCACACACCACCTCACCTCTTCCTCCCTCAGGCTCAGTTTGGCCTTCAGCTTCATCTAGTGAAGCCCCTGAATCTTAATTCACACCCATTTTCCTCTCTTTTTCCTGTTTTTGTGCACATTTTCACCTCACTTCCTGTCACATTTCAGTGCTCCTTGTGCTTTAGAGCAAAACCCTTGATAAACGTCACTGGTGGTTACTAGAATGAGCACAAGACGTCTGAGGTTAACCATCAACCTTTGTTTGCATCCCATAAGCACCTAAAAGACAAGCAGCAGCATTTTGAGGGACAAAAGGTTAAAAGCAAAGACTTTGCAGTGCTGATGGTGGCACCGCCCAGTCCTACCATCATCTAAGAGGTGGCTGAAAGCATGGTCATGAATACCACACTCATGGACATTTTCTGGTGGATTTAAAGGGTAAGAAGATCCGGGAGTATCAGGTACAGCCATATGTTATTTGTGTTGGCTTTTGCCTTCATATCAAGTATTACTCAGTTTATTGCTTGGTGGATTGATGGTCCCTCTGTGTGGCGGGTGGTGACTCAGTAGTGGCGCCCTGATGAGGGACAGGGCCTTGGCATCTACTGCATCTCCACAGCCCGAGCCTACGCCCATGCTCTCAGGGACCTAAACAACATGGGGTGACCATGGGATGGAAAACCCTGCTGGGTGGAAGCTGTGACATCCACTGTGCACCTACTCTGCAGTTCCTGAGTCATCTTGAAAGCAGTGCCGGTGGACCCCGCCATGTTCATACAGCTGTTTGCCCAGCCAAATGTCACCACCCTTGTGGTGTGGCCACGGGCCAAAGCCACCTTCCTACCCTCTCTCAACAAACAAGGTGAAACAGATGTGCATCCAGAGAAGTACAGCCTGACTCATGTCACTAAATACAGCCAACAGGGCAGGTTTCTTCTTTGTCTTCTTGTCTTCTTTCCAGCAGAAGAGCTCTTGAAACAGTTGGCAAGATTTAAGATGTTGCTTACTGAGGAACCTGACGGAACTGGGAGAAATCACTCCATAGTCCCTTAAGTTACCTGTGACTCATCCCTCTATGAAGTCACGACCGTGTTGTGTTTATCATCTTTTTTTTTGTACTGTCTGATACTGTATCTGTGCTTATGTTTCATGAGACTTCCAGGTCAAGGGTTTTGAATTTGTTTGTCATTGTCATAAAGTTCAATAAAATTACATATGCCAGCTTGAGAGCACAATATTTTGGTTTCTAGTGCAAATTTCAATATTCCCTGCTTCACATGTAGTTCTCCAGGTGTCTGAATGCTTACCGAGCCAGTGAAGACTTCCTACTTTCATAATAACACATCCAAAGTTCCCTCTTTGTGACCTCTGACCTCTGACTTTTTATGAACCTTTATGGCCTTCCCTTTTATGAACCTTTAAACATCAGCCTGGCTCAGCTAGTATTTTTGGTTTGTGTTTTATACTGCACAACTGTTGAAAATAAGGCTGGAAGAAGCTTTGAGAGGTTGTGAGGTAGATAGATAGACTCAACTCCAACCAAATACCTCTTAAATTAAGAACCAATTATAGCTGACTCCACAAGCTCATGGCATCTCAGGGCAAGGATCTCTGCAGAAAGGATATAGGTCAAGGATACCGGCTGATATAGGTACAGGTTTGGGTTTGTGGCCTTAGGCGGGAGAGGGTGCCATTAGCTTCTCTAGCGTGTGAGGTCTTTCGTGAATCTTCTGTGTTCCAAACATCAGTCAGAAGGATGTCTCTGCCACCAGCAGAGAATTGATGATTTCATGGGACTGCACAGATGAAAAGTTATGCTAATGCGCTGCGTAAGAATGTTGAAATGCAAGTTTGCCATAAAACTTTCAAAGGCTTTTAAATCTTGAAAGTTGAAGAACTGCCCAATTGTCTTGGAGACTGATGTACTGGTAGTTACTGCAGGAGGGTACAGTCACATATAACGACATTTGAATACAACTGATGTTGTTATGTGACTGGGTATTGCCTGCCAGGTGTAAATAAAGCCAGAAGAGTCGCCACATTGCCAAAATTCATCTTGCTTCTTGGAGAAATGGAATGACTACAAGCCATAGCTAAGCAATGCATTACAAGAAGCCCTTCAGCACTGATCTCATCTGATAGCTGCAGTCTAGTAACACACCTGATGAAAGAGCAGGGAAATAGTTCATGCCGTGATGATCATATGACATAAATTGTATATGACTTCTGCTGCCCAGTGCTCATGCTATGCCCTAGCATGCAGCTGCTAGTTTCCTGCCTTCATGCCGTGGGCTAAATTATCATGGAATCATGGAATAATTTAGTTTGCAAAAGAGCTTTGCAGGTCACCTGCTCCAATAGTTCACGCGAAAGCAGCGTCAAGCTTGCAGTTAGATGAGTATGCTCAGGGCCCTCAGAGCTTTGAAGATCTTCAGTGATGGAGCTTTTCCAACCTGTTTCCAAGGTTTGATGATCCTGATTATCATAAGCTTTTTTCTAATATCTAACCAGTTGCAACTTGTAGGTGGAAAGAATGGCTTCATCTTCTCTATAGCATCCCATTAAGGCTGGGTTTGCTCCAGACTGAGCAAACTCAGCTGCTCTCTCAGTCTCTCCTCTTATATCAAATGCTCCAGTCCCTAGTTGTTCTCCACTGGACTTGCTCCAGTATGTCAACAACCTTATTATACTTAGAAGACCCCAAAAACATTTTCCTAGCTGCAATTTCCAATCCTCTATTATTTCAAATTTGCAAGAAGATCAAGAATGGTTAATCTATTTATTTAAAGGAAATAAAAGAAAAAGTCATGTAAGGGCACAATCCCTGGGCTGTCTCTGCGTTTAGCATTAGACAGATGGCTCAGATTCCACCTGTGTCTCTGGAGGCAGATGCAGCCCAGATCTAAATGGGGAGCTGCTCAGCTGCAGCTATGTCAAATGCTGAGCATATGCCACAACTGCTGGTGTCAAGGGGAAGAGGGGAAAATAGAGCTTTATAATCCTGCCCAAGTGGTCTGGAAATCAGCACCAGAACCTCTTGTAGTGTTTCCGATTTGCTGTACATCTTTAAAAGACAGGGAAATTTTCCACGGTCATTTGTTAAGTAAATAAATTCCAGCAAAGGATAAAAGTCACCATAATATGCAGCATCTCCTAATGGCTTATTCTAGAGTAAAATCACCTTTATGAGAGACTGCAGAAGCAGAGAAGTGGCACTGGCCACTTGCAAGACAGCGAAGTTTGCAGGGAGATGTGTAAGTAGTAGGTCACACAGAGATGAGGACAGGAGAATGAGAGGGATAGCAGGAATTGTATACCTGCTTAGAATAATGAAAATCCTTAGATTGGTCTCTGTTTTTCAGAGGGAAATGTTTGTCACTGATGGCTGCATGGAGAGCCTCGGCACTGTTCTTATGCACTGTTCTGCCTAAGAATTAGATGACTGACCTCAGCTAAATTAAGTGCTGGGATCTTACCCTTAGCCTTTCCAACACTGTCTCTCAAGATGCATCCTAGGGTCCCATTTCTAATAGTGCTACACAGCCAACACATATTAATTCGATACAATAATAATGCACAGTCATCATCACACTAATACTGATCAGCTTCATAGCAGCTTACTCCTCGAATAACACATCAAGAAAAGCAAATGTTTACGAAGTATACAACTATGGGCAGCGATGTCTATGAAATATGCCCAAGCATCTGGACAAAAGTACTGAACAACTACATTTGGAGTGCCCTGATGACTTCTCATGTGCTTTTCTTTGACAGAGAGACTTTCTGGTGCTTATCAAAATTCAGAGTCCTTTAGCATGTCTCAGGTTGGGCACTCAAACACAATCAAATTTTCTGACAATGAGAAAATTTAAAGTTGAGCTGCAAAAACATCTAAAAATAAAAAGTAATGGGTCTGAACACACTGTTACATACTGCTGCCACAAGTAATTGCCAGCGGTTGTACCACAGACACAATTGTTATATCAGTGATGTCCTGGTGGTGGTCCAAAAATAATTGTACCATTGCTAGGCATGACTCAAGAAAAAAAGAATGACTTTTGCAGCTGGAGAGAACCAAAGGGCACTGCATCCATCTGCTTGCCTTATGGCAGGCTCAGCTTGCTACTTATCGTGGCCGGCATCGTTTTGAATTCTACCTTCTGCAACTCACACCTCTCGATTCACCCCTTGGCAGGGAGCCAACAGCACTGACTCAGACGAATCCTGTGGTCCCCTCTTGAGCAGTCATATACTACGTGTCAGCAGGTCTCACTGGGTACACAAGAGTAGGAGTTGAGGAGAATCCACTTCTCAGAGGGTGAAAATGACATGCTTAGCAGGCCAGAGAAGGTGCAAAGCACACCCAACTGTGCTGTTCTAGAGTCAGCTACACTACTTCCCAAAAGCTGCCGCCTCTCCTTCCCTGTGGTGCGGAGGCCCACATCGCAGAAAGCGAGGGAAATGGCAAATCCAGGAAGGAACAGCCTAAAGGCAAGGGAACAAATTGCTGCTTAAACTGGAATTAGCGTCTTAGTGGGAGGTTCAGTATAAATCTGTCATGCTTAGCCTTTCTTTCAGCTGTTTCAGAGAAGGAGGTTAGATCTAACGATGAACCCAGCAGGTAGTGCATAGGAACAATTTGGGCCTCCGAAGTAGAAGCAACACTCTCTGTCCCTTATTGTAAGTATACTTACATAAGTATAATCATTATTTATCAAAGACTAGACTCCCCAGATTCTTCAGCATTACAATGGCCAAAATGACAGAGCATTTGCTGACTGTTTAGCACCTTCAGAGAAAAAAAATGAGGACAGTGGAAACTCCCATTCAGCTACGGTGGAAAGATGCCATAGCACTGCAGTGACATTGGCTTTTGGACTTTCAGCCTCAGCTACCGCTGAAGGCCCCCTGTCCTTCTCCCCCAGCTTCCTTCCTGTACTTCTCTGTTGAGCTGGCACAAGCCTTCATAAAACTGCCCAGAAAGCCGAAGCAGGGAAATGATCTTGCCAGAAAAGAAAATGGTTTTGAGAGGTAGTTTTTCATCTTGGTTGGGGTCACTATGTACCCATACTAACAGCTCTGCCAGCCCAGGAGAGGAAATGGCACTAGTTCGGATGTAATTCAGCAGGGTTTGGGAGCAAGAGGGAGGAGAAGGTTGTACTACATAAACTTATCTTGTTGCTAAATGTGTAAGTGTGGCCTAAAACAGGTGAAACCTGCCAGGCTGCTCCCAGGGACAAAAGCTGTGACTGGTCTTCCTCTAGCATCACACCAGTGTCTGTCAGCATGTGCTCTCCTGCATGCTCCACTCCTGGTATCAGTGTGCTCCTTACATGTTGCTGCTCTTGCCACTGGAGGAGACTTTTGAAAGAAGACAGGAATTTCTAAATCCTTTTCAGTTTGCATACCTCTAAACCTTTCCAGCGGAGCTACAGAACCCCACATAGCAGATTTCAGTGCTTGGTTTTCTAAAGTATATTTTTAGCCAGGATTCTAGGTGGAAAATTTTGGGTCTGAGATACCAAGCACAAAAATAAGTTCTTGTTCAGGAGAGCTCTCTCAGCTTGAAGGTCTTGGGCTGCATTTCCCCTTTTGCTTCATTAAATTTGTGCACAAATAGTTCCCAGTATGCTAACTCAAAGTATTATGAAAGCCTGTTAGCTAATGATTCATAAAAATGTGTGATAAGGCTGTCTGTGCCTTATCAAACAAAGGGCAAAATATCCAACACAATTACCCTGTCTAATAGAATTGATTTCTAACTACTTTGGAGATCAATTTCTAACAGCTTTGGAACCTATCTATAGGTTCAGCTAATGAGAACAAAACCAATAGGGAAGTTTCAGGTAAAAATTAGTTCAAAATGGAACTACAGGGGCTAGTTTTTGTCAGAAGTAGCACAATAATGTCCTAAAGTAATGGGGAGTTTTGCCGACTGTGAACAAAAGGACAAAAAGAAAGGGATCTGAGAATGCCCTGTCATATAGAAATGAGCTGTGCCTTTGATATGAGTCAAAAATTAACCTAGATGTACATTGAATTAAGCCTATGTTGAACTACATACTGGAAGAGCTGAAGTGATGCTTGTTCCCCAAGCCACCGTAACACCTACAGATCCCACTGTACCTGAAATAGTGCAGTAGACTCTATAGGGTCAGCTTTCTCAAATTTGTCCTGAGTCCAGTTTTTAAATGCCTAGTTCTGTAAGGATAACTTTACAGAACAACTAGAACTGCTACTGAAAACCAGGATTTCAGTTCACACAGGTGTCTGAATGAACTGGATACTTTTGCAAGTATACCTGTTCAAGTTAACTGATTTCTGAGAGCCCATGTAAACATACTGTAAAGGATAGTCTAGGCACTCAGGACAGTTTACAGTCTAAACAAGAGAAGTGGCAGCCAGTTGTTGATATTGTTAACACTCTGAGTACACTTTTTAATTGCAAGATATGCACTACAGTCCCTTCCCTCAGTCGTCTTGTATGGGTGCTCTGGGATCCTTTGCTTTCTCAGGAGCACTAGGGTTTGTCCTTACAGATGAACACAAAGGAGCAGAGCGCAAAACACTGTAAACCAGGAAACATATGGGAATAAACTCAAGAAGTGAAAGACAAAGAAGCAAAATCATATTCCTACAGGCAGTAAGGCTAGGCAAATGCTAAACAGGGTATATAAAGGCATATATTGCCTTATAAATTCTTCACATAACTATGAAGGTCTATACTTATAACTTTCAAATGTAATACTCTGAAGGACTTTATCATAGATGTGTTCCTAAATGTAGCATTCACCCAACAAATGGATTTATATGCAACACCCCTATTAAAACAAATGCATAGGATCTAGAAAACACAGGACCATCAGTCAGATCTTTTTATACGGGAGATTAGCCATGCACAGGTTTTAATGTTCTTTTAAGTTACTTGGAGAAAAGACAGCAGGAAGTTAATGGTGGTGACAATCCTTGATATTTGGTTCATTTCACGGGGAATTTATGAGATACATATTTTATGTATTTACTAAGATTGCTTTTGCCTGAAGCGGACTAAGTTTTTATGCTCTCACCCTGAAGTCAAAAGTTATAATCAACATTTGGTTGATTCATAATTTTCAGTTTTCATATGAGAGAACAACAAGGCATTTCCTTGCCCCAAATTACATCATTTAAATGATGGAAATCATAGCTAATATCCTATTGTGAAACAAAATCACTGGTCACAACTGAGAAAAGTATTAAAACGATGAGAATAATCGAACCACTGCCAATTCCAAACTTCATTTAATCCTCATATATTCATACCTGCTTTCTGAAGGTGGTAAAGTATGTATATTCTTGTCAATTAAAGTACTGACTGAGTTAAAAGTGTGGGTTTTTTTCCAAAATCATCATTGCCTTCAGGGATAATACACGTATGATTGAATGTCTGAAAAACGAAGAATGAACACAGTAAGACCTAGAGGAAACAAAAGATGACACTTTATGAGTCTAAGTGTTGAGTTTGCTACTTTTGTCTAGCTCCAGACAAACCTTGAGCTAGAAATGAAGAATTTCTCTAAGCAACAATAGTGCAGCCCCAGGCTGCCTTCTTACTTTGGTAAGTGTGTTGCTGGTTGGTGAGGCATGAGGAAAGGAAGGACTGTTCTTCCGCGGGGACCAGGATCCTCACCCACAAGTTACAAGGATGGTGATGAGGAGCAGGGACAGTGATTACTCCCACAAAAGGAAAATGCTTTTCCTTCTGCTTGTAAAAAAAGCTATCTGCATCAGCACTTTTCTTTTCCTATCCAAGCCCAGTACTATCAGGCAGCAAATGATGTGTAGACTCAGGGTGGATATAAATTTCCTCAGTTCCTCTGAGCTCCATTCATGAAGCCATCTACGGCCTGCTAGTCCAGTTGAGGATTTGAAACATAACCCACAAAACAAAGAGTGCAGTAACAGGTTCTTGTTCTAAGGGTATCTGCACCATCTATTTTAGGTTCCTTTGGTGATCTAACTTCTGTACAATTTGGAAGACCAAAATTAGCAGATGAGCTCCCTTTTAAAGTCAAGAGGGATGTCTGCAGTAGCTAACTAAACATCTCCTTGCTTGTTGAGATAAAACTGAAGTATGGTTTAACATCTGAAATATTTGTGTGCTTGGGCAAATACGTAGTAATTTTTAAAATATTGCCAAGAATGGTATATGCAAATCAACAGCAAGTTTTCATCTTCTGCGTATATCACTTGCCTTAAGCAGCACAGTACACATTCTAATAAATTGGATGCTGCAAAATTACACTGCAGATATTTCTTTGTCTTTCAAGTACTGTAATGTTTGACTGTTTACAAGGGCTCCAGTATGTTTGTCTACCTCACTGGAAATACGTTTTTGCATATGGGGAAGGAATATCTGCCTGTGATATGCCTCTTCTATGTAAGCAATAAACTGTGGGCAAATTGTGCTGAATTTGTAATAATGGCCTTGTTACTGTCGAAAGCAAGAATAGTGACTGAAGGCAGTGGTCCATTACCATAGATACTCTGCATCTATGGAAGAAGCAATCTGTAAGAGTCCACTCGAAGACATATCACAAAAGACAATTTCTCAGACTTCATTAAATCTATTGAAAGAATTCAGTGTATATGATTGAAATTGAGCCTGATATTATAAATAATTCACATTTGCAAAGACCGAAGCCCACGTCTTGATCGCATAATAACCTGGTATGTCTGAGCAGAGAAAAACTGGGTACTTAATCCTGCCAAATCTTTGTTCCTCAGTGTGGCGTTCACTCATGGGATTAGTCCCAGTAGTTACTGGCACTTTTACTCAGCCTGGAGCATGCCCATCCCACAAATAGCCCTCCACACAGAAGTGGACAAGGGTATAAACTGCTAGTGATTTCTTCATAATCACAAGCTTTTATTAGTTTGCTCTCTCTAGTGGCCCATTTTCTTTTAACACTGATAACATTTTAGAAAGATACCACGTCTAAAGATACATGTGATTAAAATGGCCATAATACAGTGCTGATGTAAGCTATATTACTTCTGTATAAAAATCAATAAAAGGGAAATTTTAAACAGATGTTAAGTGTGCATGGTATTCCAGTTTCCTGTCTGTATTTCACTGCTGCGTGCATCTTTGGATACGGCTCTGTGTGAAGGATGATCGGCAAGATGCTCCTTGCTATTTGAGTCAGCAGCAAGTGAAAAAAAAAAAAAAGACTATCTACTTTAGATCGCTTACCAGAGCTGAGCGTGAGGGGATGGCCCTTTCTCCTTGCCCTCCTTTGTGGGGATGTGCAAAAGAAAATTTCCAAAGGCAAGACTCTAGCTGGGGCTTGCTGCTTCCCTGGATGTATCCAGCTGAAGTCATAGTCACCCTTTCCATCACCTGCAGTTCCTTTTTGTCACCTATAATGAGGCGGACTCTCGTGAAGGCCTGTAGAAAAAACAATGGTCTTAGCCACTGAGCAGGTCAGTGGTCAGGGCAGAAAAACCTCAACCAAAGAGTACAAGTCTTATTGTCTCAGCATTTAGAAGCACACTCTATTTGAAGCTGCATCTGTCATGTGTGCGAGCGTGTGTAGTAAACAAAGGGGTCTCACATTCATTCAAGACAGCTTTGCATTGGGTCAAATCCTGACCAACAGCAAAGCTGTCTCCTGTCCCTGCTGACTGCAATGAGAAGCAGCAATGATTCACCGGACCCTGCATGGTGATTTCATATGTGTTTGTCATAGTATATATGCCAGTCCTACTACACGGAGTCCTGTTAGCTTATGGCACTGCTGACAAGGAGGACATGCAGCACCCCCACATCCCTGCTGTGCAAGATAAGCATACGGTACTGGTATAAAATGTAATTGATTTCACTGGCACAGCCTGACCTGCAGCTCACAGGCGAGATACTAAAATAAAGGGATCAATAATCTGCTATTAGATTGCAACTATTAATAAGTGATATTGCTCTTTCAAACCCCCCTGTGAACAATTTGTAATGGCTTCCTTTCTTTCTCTATAACTTCAGCCTCCTTCTTTCTTTCTCCTTTCATATATATCTTTCATATATACTTGTCTGAGCACTCCTGGAGGATGACACGTAGGACAAAAAGATATACAGAGACATAATTACATTCGTATAGCTAACAGAAAAGGCCTAAATGTTTCAAACGTCAGTAGATCTGAAGATGTGTGGGCAGGATTTACAACACTAGTATGTTGCCAGTGGTAACTGACTGCATTTTTAACCTTCCCACTGCTGGCTAGCAGCCTGAAAGAGGATAAATCTAAGGACTTAGCACTAGAAATAAACAAGCCCATTAAAAAACACAAACAACCCTAAAACTTACTGCGCAAAGTGGAGACAAGTAAGGGGAAGGACTGCACAGAGGTTAGATAAGAGCTCTTTCTTCCCGGTGGGCAGCCTACACAGCACCTAACCCTTCCAGTTTGCTGACATGCCACTGCTTCCTCTGCCGGGACAGCTCTGAGACACCAGCTTTGACCACTCCAGAAAGAGGGGAAAAGAAAGAGTGAAGCTTTTACTGGGAGTATTTTAAAGGCACAGGCGTCTCAGGCAGAAGATATTTGATGGAGTTCCACTGTCAAAATTTGGCAGCAGACTCCTGCTGAGAGTAAGAGATTTTTGAGACACCAAGCAATCTGACAGACTATTAGACTGTATAATGGAGTCAGACATACGATCTGAAGTAGGGAGTAGTTTCTGGCAAGGGTGCCACACCCACAGTTTGGATATGAGGAGTGAAGAGTGAAGAGAAGGCCAAGCTTGCTGGGCACGTAACAGTGGTATTATCCAGACAGAGGGGAACAAATTTAGGGAAGGAACAGGATTCAGTAGACAATAAGAATATGTGAAAGGAGACAGTGAGAAGATAAAGTCTTGAAATATACATTTGCATTCTGTATGCGATGCAAAGAGAGGGGATACTCCTATTTCTCCTGAGAAGTGCTTGTTGCAAGAGGGTCCTGCCTAAGAGGCTCCTTACAAGCTAATATCATAAACTGGGGGGAGTTGCAAGAGACTAAAACTATGTTATTACCCTTAAATAGGCACTCAAGTAAAAACCAGCCTGATATGCAAGTGCCCAAAACTTCTAGAAAACTCACTGAAATGAATGCACCTGCTCAGCACCTTGACATTTCATAGGGCCTGTATGAAATGGAGGGAAATTTCTTGGGAAGCTGAGAACATTCAACTGCTTCATTAGTGTTATTTCTAAATATGCACTTGAGAGTCTTTCAGGCTACCAAATTAAAAATTGTGGAAACTATTCCTGGTCTCAAAATACTATCTGCTGGGTTTTTTAGATCTTGGAGAGCACAAACGGTAGATAACTAGCCACGGCGTGGCTTTTTCTGAAAACAAACTCTGCCTGTCAGCTCACAAAGTCCAGCTGAAAGGAATCTAGAAGAGATGGTGCTCGTGCTCCAATGCATGTGATTTAACAGCTCTGTTCCATTTAAAGACATTTCAGAGAATGCCAGACTGTTCCTAGTTTTAACCTTTAAAAGGCAGCAAGGACTTTGAGAACTACTTTGGTATTTCTCATTGTAACCCACACCTCCCACATACAGCAGAGATGACTTTAACAAGCAAAGCAGCAGAGAAGCAGCTGAATATGAGTATGTACAGCCTATGGACCTTTGCAAAAGGATGCATCTCTCCTGGAAGGTTTTTCACCTGTATTCCTCTTGGCATCACATTAACTCCTCATGCTGAAAAGTGGCAGCATTTGAATAACCTCGCTCGTTTTCAGAGCTTCACCTTCCAGTCTCCACTTAATTCTTGCAAGCCAGCTACCAAGAGAAAAGCAAGCAGCAGATTTGTGTGTGTCTCTCAGAGTGGTAATCAAAGTTGGTAAAAAAAAATAAATTAAAGAAACGTGACTTTCCTCCTCAGAGCAATGTTCTCTGAATGATCCAAGGAAGCATGAGCTATGGAGACTAGACTGTCTGGGATCCATTTATCCTGCCGTAACATGTCAGAGAGGTGGGATGGAGCTCAGCTGCTAGGAGTTTTCTTATTTCCAATTCACGCTGAAACAGTACGGTGGGACTGAAACCATCGATGGCATCACCAACTCAGTTCATTTCTTGTAATGTTTTATTTGCTACTGCTAGGGAATAGGAATGTTTGTATAAAGCTCATTGTGTGTTGCTTTCTCTTAGAAGTCATTTTAATATGCCCTTTATGATAACTTCTCATGGCATCTTCTAGCTTTGACCTAACCTAAGGACAAGATTTTCTGAAGACCTAGGCATCAGGCTCCCTATCGAGAAAACTCTTCATACACTGCGTAGTACCCTTAATCTCATAATTAGATTCTTTAAGTGATGGATTTACATATGAGCTGGTTTACCCTGTTCCTAGGATGCAAAGCAGCACTAAATCCAGCACTGAGCCTGCATGGTAACGTTATGTCTGGTCTATATTCCTGCATACTACTGGTAGGGCTCAATCATTTTACAGTACTTCTTTACTTGGCTAAAACTTCATAACTAGGAACTTCACTGTCTACCATTTCGCTCTCTCTCAAAAAAAAAAAAAAAAAAGCCATGTTCCTAGTGCTTATAATATAAAATATATTTTTTCTAGGGATTTTCTATCTATTTTGAAACATAGTATTTCAAAAGAGGTTCCTAAAGATTGAAACTAGCAAGCACAAACAACAACAAAGGGCTTTTTTGTCAATTTCTTTCAATTGAACTAACCAGCCTCCCCTGCTCTTACAAAGTTCTCTTTCCATTGCTGTCCTCATTTTACTAAACTTTGTTCTCTGTGTTCCTCCTGACCCCAGGGTGGCAAAGAGGTATCAATGCCACCTACTGTTCTCATCTCTAGACAAAGCAGCAAAAGCTCAGGATTGGGGATCGCTCAATATCTGGGCATCTTCAAGAGGCAGGCAGAGCAGGGCAAAAGGTGCTGGAGCTGATGTGAGACGCACACAGGAGCCCATGACACCCAAAAATAACCACACGCAGCCAGCACTAGCCCTGAGATGGGCTGGAGATGGCCTGTTTTTGACCAGCAGCTTGCAGACCATCTAGCAATGAAATAAGATGACAGAAAAGCAGAACAGAAATGTTTAAAATAGGCTCAGCTGCCCTGGCAAGTGTCCTGGGGCTGTCCCCAGGAGCTCACCCTGTGATATTACCTGAAGTGAGCATAGCTGGGTGACATTGTGGATGACCTGCCCGCACGGTTCTTTTTCATGAGAACCTAAAATGGTGTGAATAAACCTGATGTGAGCTTTGAAGGTGCTCAGCATGCTGAAGATGATTTCCTCTATAGCAATGTAGATGCTCAGGGCCACATCCACTTTTCTATTTGGGGATGTCACTCTGAAATGGCTTCCTTTTTTTCACTATTGGTTGCTCTTGTTGTGTATTAAGAACAAGATTCAATACAAAGAATGGACTTTTCTCAGACAATTCTCTTCAGATTTCCTCTCTGTGCTTTCTTTTTTTCAGCGTAGGATCAATTGTCTATGCCAACCCTAGAAACCAAAGCTAAATTTTAACAATAAACCAAATGGTGAGAGTACACCAAATCACTGAGGTGTTGCACGCATGCAAAGGCACAGCTGTATATCAAAGTCTGTCAGAAGCAGTCATCTGGCAAGAATGGAAAGCAGGCAGTCACATTTTCAAGGCAGATGATGGTCTGTTGCAGCCTTGGGTCTACTTTAGGTACAACTCAGCTACACTCACTGTGAGCAGTCCCCATTCAGACTTCTGATTTTACCAAATCTGTTCCCATGAGTCAGCTCTGTTCCTGCAGGCATAATTTATTACACACATCTTCATATCCCTAGCTTTGACAGGCACCAAGGTGCTACTATAATACCTTGAAACAATAATAGTGATAAAGTCTGAAGAAGTATTCCTTTGGCCAACCTTACTGGACACCAGGGTGTAAACTAGTATCTTTTTGTTTTGTTATGGCCACATCCTTTGTAAGTGATGAAATCACACACATGACATCCTGGAAATTAGTTAGAAAAGGTTTCATTCTATTTTTCTACCAGGTTCACACCTTGATAATTATCATTGTATAATCTCAAAGAGGACCATAAAAGCCTTTAAAGTTGTCCTAAAATTAGTTTTTATCCGTAGTATTGTCCAGTATCAAATTAGGATCCTTCAGAGTGGTAAGCAAACGTTATGAGCCCTTTGCCAAAAAGCTGAAATTTCCATCCCACAGGAAACAGCATACCATGTCAGATCTTGTCTCATATATAGTACTGACTGCTATTCCCACTGCACAGTGGGTTAGTGTCATTTCTGAGAGGCAGTGCTCAGTTTGGGGGGAAGGATGAAGATTATCCCTGTGTTGGCTCAGTTTTCTTACACAGACTAGATGATATTAAGCAGGTAAGGTGAACTGAGGTGCATGAAAAAATTAATCCAGCAAGTGATTTTTCAGATAATTACGTAGTTCTAAAATTCTATAAATCATCTTGCATCAACATCTAGCTGTGCAGAAGACCTTAAAAATAAATTCCAAAGCTGCAAGTGACAGTTTGAGGAAAAATTTCTTGATTTCAAAACATTTTAAAATGCTATACCAGAGTAAAATAAACCATATCATATATAGTTATATGTTAGGTGGAAAAGAAGCACCATTATAGGAAATAAAACATAAAATATTATTTTTTAAAAAAGATTGTAAAATATATTAGGTGAGATTTGAATCATCTATGAGTCTAAACTTCATCCTTTTTATCTAGAGAGAAGTAGATTTCAGCTAGTTCAACCCTCTTGTTTTGGAGACCTGAATGTTGCTGCTGTAGCTTGAAACTACTAGAAGAGACTAGGGATAACTAAATTATTCATGGCAAATTTTATAGAACATGCAAATGCTTTCCTCTTCTTGTTTTGGGCTGGGTTTTGGGTTTTTTTCAAACACATCTTTAGTCAATTTGTAAGTGTACTCAATAGTTACCCATTTTACGCAAACAAAGAGCATGGCAAATGTCTGTTCATGAAAGAGCTATGTGTACAAAGTCACAAGAGATTGTTTCCAGATCCAAATTTCAAGCCCTGGACCATATGACAAAGATAAAATTACTAGAATGACAATATTGGGTAATGTCTCATCATCACCAAGAAGCCTTTGGTCAATGGAATGATGACTTTTTTTTTTTTTTCCCCCACCAAGATAATGTTTTGGTTGAGCACGTTTTGAATATTTAGGGACTATTAAAATGTGTGAAATATATTTAAATGAGAGTAAATCCACCAATTCATTTGCAAAATACTGATGAATGAAAAATCTGTTAGGTAAATAGTAAATCTAGAGCCATTAGTAAACCTGAGGCCAAAGGAATTCTGCATTTTAAAAAAAAAAAAAAAAAAAAAGAGAGATTTACCTTTTACAGCCTCACTTTGCCATTTTTGCATATCATGATCTGAAACTAATGCTATAGTTTTGATTGTGCTTTGCCTTCAGTATCCTCTTATTGTGTTGGTAGGAGAATATCCCAGTTGCCAATTCTCATTACATGGCATGAACCTCATCATGACTGACAGTTTAAGCGTAAGCTCTAGGAAACTGAAAAATCTCCTGAGAACCTCAGCTTTTGATTACAAGAAAAAAGGAATGCTATAGCTCTCACGGTTGCAGAAATAAGAGAAAAAAAATTACTATGCTCCCAATATGCTGAATACTAATTAACCCAGAGGCAAAATTAAACATCTCTCAGAACCCACTATATTTGATTTTTTTTAATTTTTTTTTTTTTACCTAAGCAGCAAGGAGAGAAAGAGAGGAGTCTGACATGTTTAAGACCTGGTAAAAGCAATACTGGAACTCAGGTCACTAACTTCAACTGAAAACACAGAAAAATGGGCTGTTTCTTGTCAAAAGTCATCAAATTTTGAAATAGGTGTATGGTAAAGAGCGCAGGGGTTTTTTTTTAAAAATTATTATATCACAGGGACAATAGCAAATTAACCTATCAGACAGTGTACAAATAATGCATGTTATCTGGAATTGCCTTTCTCCAAATTAACAAAATAGTCCATTTATTTAAAATTCCGTTGCCTTGTCTGTTGAATTGAAAATGCACAAATCTGGCACTTCAGATGATCTCATGGAAGGCAGTTCTGCCAAGACTGCCATAGGTTGCTTTGCATAGTTATCCTACCACGTATCAATGAATAAGCATGAGTTACATTTTTTTTTTATTTCTTCACACTCTTTATTACTAGCCCTGTGAAATTATTGCACTGAACACTGTTATATGCTCATTGTATTTTATTGGATGCTTGGATGAGCACACTTTTCCTTGTTAATAAAACTATGTCATGCAGCAGCTGTATGTGGCAGCCATATATGATTACAATACATAGTAGGAACTGCTCATTTCTACACTGTTTCTAGGGAAGTAAAGGGTTACTAGGGGAAGTGGTGTTTTATCACACATTCAGCATTGCACAAAAATAACCTAGAAGACCAAAATGCTTGCATTAAACTCTCCACATTTCTGTAATTTTAATACCACAAATATCTATTTTGGATATCGTTAGCATATGCTTTCTGTCCAATACATGCATAGTTAATGATATGTGGGGAGGTGCATGAAAGAAAGGGAATTTTTTTTCTTAAATATTGAGAAAGGAAGAATTTGGTTCAGTACTTGAGGGCAAAGCTACTCACAGCATAGCCTCGATGGAGCTGCCTCTCGGCTGGGGGTGGGGAGGCAGCATGCCAGACACCGTAAAGCCATCATCTCGTAGGGCTGGGATAATGTGACTGCACAGTGTGTGAGATCAAAAACCATATGCGCCTTTCTGTTTCTGATGACCCTTTTTCATAACCAGGTTTTGGGCTGGTTTGTTGTTTGTTTTCTTCCCCCCCCCTAGTCAGTTTGTTGCTGGTGAAAGTTTCTAGACTGACAGCTGAAGAGATTCATCTCCGTTATTAGCCACAGCCAACAACTAGCACAGGCACAGTCCCAAGCATTACAGCCTATCCTTCACTTTTTCAAGCCATCAATTGCATTGCTGTAAAATAGATGTCAGATGTGTCCACCTCAATATTGCCTATGCAAAGCATGGTGAATACGTGCTACGATTTCCTCTGAATATATGCAAAGAGCCAAATAAGGAGCAAAGCAAGAGATGAAAGGCTCCATCAAATTCTGAATTTGACCTAGGTTTATTTTTCACTTGATTTTGTATTTTATTTGGTTCTTGATGCCAGAAACAGAGCTCCTGACAGCAGTAGTAGCTTCTTACCATATCTCCTGAAAACAGATCTGAGTCCCACCACCTCTTACCACGTGCCTGAGGCTACCAGGCACACGGCAGATGGTGGTACCCTTTATCCAGCACTGTCTTCTGATCACTTTGGACTTGCAATTCTGAAGTCAGAGGCCTCGTATCTCATTAGTTCTGCTGAACTATGCTGATTTACAGCACACGCTTTCATTGACTTACACTAAGCTATGGATATCTCATGCTCTGCCCCTCTCGCAAATACATTGTTTTAGTTTTCTTCCCATAGATGAATCCGCAGTAAGCAAGCACTTGCTTCTACTCATTTGCGCACGTACAGTTCAGACTGTACGCTTCTGAATTTAGTCATGTTACATCCTGTGTTACCTGATTAAGATCTGTAGCTGGGAGATGATTAATTGACTTTTCAGAAACTCAGCTAAAGGTTTCCTGTGTCTTTCCCAATATATACAAGGATCAAAATGAAAGCTTGAATCATTTAAAAGTGCAAGAAGTGGTTTGCTTCATTCCAGAATTCAATACTTAAACTATTGTGGAGATCCTCAGTCCAGCAGGATTTCCCAAATTTTACTATGGACGCATTAAAACATCTCAGGCGTGAACCCTAGATTCTTATCAAACACTTGATTCTGTAAGTTTTTCACCCACGAGCACATGGTACCCTGGGGCTCCTTCCTTCTCCAGCAGTAGACATCCATGAAATTACCAAGTAGAGGACCCCCACTGCCCTCACTGGTGTAAACTCAAGGATAGTTTGTTGCTGCAGTTAGATGCTGCTACGGAGAGGCAGTAGGATGAACCCTCAAATCAATGTGACTTCCCCAAGTTAGCAGCCTCAGCAAAACCCAGGCTTCCCCGGAGGGCCTAGTTTTACCTTATAGTAGCTGGCTGAAATGAATACACGTTCAACCCCTGAAGATACATCTAACGCACTGCAGAACTATGCTCACCACCCTCCTACAGGCTATCTGACAGCTTTTCCCAGAATGTTAACTCACTTTGATGTGAAGTGAGTAATGGATGAAATCCATGACTACTACAGTCAACTCCTACTGATCCCCCTCAATCACAGGTTTTATCTGCTGTCATTTGAGGAAAAATAACCAGAAAGTGTCCTAGGTATGAACAATCTGCCACAAACCAGCAATGTGGAATACTGCTATATGTATACAGATTTTGTATCATCTTCATTTTATGTTACTGTGACATTTTTTGTCCCCCCAAGGATGTTCTGAATTACTAAGGAAACTAGCTTTTCATCCTCTGACACAAATTGTTAGGATCAAGTAACTGTTAACAAGTTATTAAACAATCTTCAAAACATGAGTAACATTTTAGTAAAATGATTTTTATTTGCAGAGGACATCAACCACTTAAATAGCTTTTGGATACTAAAAGGCTTATGTTCAATCCTGGACGTAAAATAAGTTAATTCTTCCTCTAAATATCATATCAGCAGAACAAGCCTTCATTATTCACTAAACCAACTATGGATTTGTACAACCTAGGTTGAATCTCTGCAACAGTACGTAACGGTTCTTATTAAAAGAGCTATGCTATGGGTGGGGCAAAGCAATAAACATAGCCAATTTTTTTTGCCTTTATCAATCTCTACAATAAATATTAAAAAAAATATTTAAAGTGATATACTCACATGGTAACAAATTATAAGACATGCAATTTTTTACTGAAATTTGTCTAAAAGCTAGCTTCGAGGATTGCAAATTTATCTGTTAGATGACAGCACGTATTGAAAAAAATTACAGTGGTGATTGAGGTTTTAGTAATCTCCAAAGGTTTTATAGTATCCCGTGTCTCAGTATCGGCTTTTATGCTTCATATCCTTTGATACAGTTCTCCAAATAGAGGACATAAATACCATCCAGGTTTTAAAACATTTTATTTGCATATTAAAAAAATTGTGCATTCCAATAATTAAAATCATTTGAACAAAAAAAAAAATGGCACTCGATTAACTGCATTTTACAGCTCGCAGGACCTTGGTACAGCTTTGCATTTATTCGTGTGTTACTCTAGTTTACTGTAGTCCCACCCAAGTTCNCTCCTCCCGCCTGCCTCCCTCCCTCTCTCCCTGCCCTTCCCTGCCTGCCTCCCTTCCCTCCCGCCCTGCCTGCCCGCCCTTCCCCGCCGCCTGCCCGCACTCACTTTCTTTTGAAGGCAGCGGGTTTTTCTCTTGCGTCTCTGTCTTCTTCAATTTGGATTTGTCAAATTTCTCGATCTCGGCCATGTCTGGTTTGTCGGACATGTTGGCAGGTGACTCTGCGTACACAAGGGGAGAGCTCGTTAACCCCAGCGAGCGCTCCCCGGCTCCCACTCCCCGCTTCCCCGGCGCCGCGCCCGCCGCAAAAAAAAAATGGCACTCGATTAACTGCATTTTACAGCTCGCAGGACCTTGGTACAGCTTTGCATTTATTCGTGTGTTACTCTAGTTTACTGTAGTCCCACCCAAGTTCTTCTTTCATCAACATGCAAGCTCTTTCATGCCACCAGGACCAAAGCCAGACAGGCAGAGGGAAAGGCAGCGCCTTCATTCAGTGTCAGTAGTTCTCTCTATTCTTTTGATGTGAAAGGGGCAGTACAGTCATTTTAAACTTTATCCAACCTCTTTGCATCTTACAAAGTTAAACAGCTAAAAGAAGTAAAATAAGAAGGCAATGCTTGTGGAATGTACAGTGCATAATTTGGAAGGGCAGATTTCATTACGATTCACCCGCTTGCTTCTCCTGTTCAATTGCTAAAAACGGGGAAAAAAAAAAAACAGAAAAGAGAGAAAAAAAAAATGAAGCTCGAGAACCTGAAATGCATTCACATGACAATTCCTATAATTTGTAAAAATATACGCATCTATTTTTATATATATAAATAGAAACGTAAATAATTGCAAAATAAACGCTACTAGGCGATGGGGGTTCAGGGTTTCTCTGTCTGGCACAGCCACAGCCGTGTATCCTCCCTCCACCCCGCACCCCCGA
>VWZK01017679.1:3513-139954 GCA_013396935.1 Baryphthengus martii | reverse complement strand
GGGCGGAGGCAGGGGCAGGAGCCGGCCACCTTCCACAGCAGCGGACCGATGTACTCGATTTGAGCCGTGGGGTGGTTTTGCTTCGGCTCTCTGCGTGCAGCTTTCCCGGTTGAGCGGTATCAGCTCGCTGATTACGTTACTCAAAATCCCGCATTTAGAAGGAAAAGACGAAACCCTGGTGCCTTCAGAGCTCCGGGAGCAGCCCCCGCCCTCTCTTCCCTTTCCCTCGCTGCCTTTGCAGCCCTGCTGCAGGGAGAGAAAAAAATCCCATCGCTGTCCTTGCAACCCTACTGCAAAGGGAAGAACGACCCCCCGAGGCCACGCCACGCTTTGGTGCCGGTCCGGCAGACAATGGCTCCGGCCAGCTGCCGCCTGGCCCTGGCTCCCAGCCCCGCTCCACAGCAGCGGCTCGGCCGGGAAGCAGGAGGGTACGGCCTGCGGCCGTGGCGGGTCCCCAGCTGAGCCAGGTCTGCCGAATCCCCGCGCTGCAGGGCTCCAGATATCCCCCAGGGCTCCCTCGGGGAATTCGAACAGCAAGCCCCAAGCAGCAAAGGGTCCTAAATCCGGTGTAATCTAGCTGGATGGGCAATTGCTGTTGGGTGGGGGGTAGAGAGGTGGTGTATGGCGCGGGTGACTCTTATTTCTGCTTTTACAGCATTGGGTAATAAACGGAATTATTCACGTGGAAGAACTGAAAGACGAAGGGGAGGTGTATCTGTGCATGTGCGTGTGGCTGAATGACAAGGAGTCCGGGAAATCTCTGCGCCTTTGTCTGGCAGCAGCTTTGCAAGGGAGCTAAGGAACACATAGTTTCAAGGCATGAGGTGGGACAAGAGCTGGTGTGTGGGAATTACCTGAATTTCTGCTGCTTCTGGGACATCTGTATGGAAATCATGTAGCATATGGCCTCTTGCTTTCAGCCCTCCAGCCAGGTATCTGATATGAGGGTGATTGCTGATGAATTAAAAGCCCTGAGTCACAAATAGTATTAATAAATGTAAGGAGAACTGTTAATGCATTTCAATAAATTCCCTGGGGATGATGCTTTCTCGTGGCTGTCCTTCTGCCCCTTGTTTGGCCATTTTTCATGAAGAGATGTAGTTTCAAGGATGTAAAATCTTCTCCCCATGGCAATACCAGTAGTACTGGCTATAGTGATTGAGAATCTCCAGTCAGCCAAAAGTCTTTCTAAAGCCGTTTCTTCACGTTTGGAGGTTTTGTGTGTAAAATCTGGTTTATTCCGCTAGTCCATGTGCATCTCTGAAAATGAGGTGAACAGCGTGTATCACTGAGAGCAATGGTGTGAACTAAAAATATTTGTATGACCCAGGGTCTGTGCAAGACTGAAGGCCAAAGAATTTGCTTAGGAAAGAAAGGACAGTGAATATAGTTTGGGAATATTTACAGATTTTCATAATAACAGCATTAGAAGTATTCCTGAGGGGTCTTCTGTGCTGGATACCAGCTAACTGGTAGCTTTTGAGCAAGTTCTGTAAAATGATTTTATGGCCTTTTACTGCTTCAAACGCTTTTGAGCACTGAACCTTGTGACTGGAGTTGTGAAATTTATCTGGTGATCAGTTCATCAGTATCCCCAGTGATGTTACAGCCTCTGACTTTTCAGTTTTGCCAAAGATTTTTTTTGCCTCATAGATGAAGTGTAATTTAATACAAATATTCAGAGTTTTCCTTCTCTGTGGCTGCTCTCTGCGGCTGCTGCAGTCACTTACGTGTGCATATGAACAAATCAGTATTCCTCTGACCTCAGCATGGGAAATGCACTCCTGAAATTAAAGAACAGTGAATGTGTGACTAGGGTCTGATTTTTCAGAAGCTGCTTGTCCAGTAGCAGTATCTGCATTGTTTTACTTCTGCTAATTTTGGGACAGAGCCACAGGTCCCTTAAACCAGCGTAACCCGCAGCCTTAGATGGAGCTTTACCACTATCTGTAAACCAGACTTCTCTGCTGAGTTTAGACTCAGTTATAGTTCTGAGAGACAGAGACAAAAGATTTACACTTTTGCTGCTTCTCTGCCTTCATGTATCTCCTTTCTGGTGGATTACGACTGAGATAGTCACAGTGGCTTAGAAATGTCATAAGTATTTTACTACATACACAACGACAGTTGTTCTGCTGAAGCAAAATGAGGGCGTTGCATTTCGTTGAGAGGACATAAGCTAATTTCTGTAAAAGTAAATCCTCTTTATAGCATTTTGTATTAGTGGTATAGTGACAGAAATTTCATATCTCAATGTCCTTTTATGTTTGCTGCTTTTTTTTTTTGTTTTGTTTTTTTTTTTTTTGTTGGTATTTGTAGAATGCGAGGAAGCTACATGTTCGTACAAGACTGCCCCATGTCAGGTAACTTCTAGGGATGACAAGAGTTCTTATTTTGGATATTGATAAGCTGCTTCATCTTTTTTTTTTTTAATTGATTTTTTTTTGTGTGTGTGTGTGAGCAGTTTCTTACCTTGATTATTTAAAAAAAAAAAATCAATCAACAAATATTTGGTGGTGTATAACTGGGCTAGATATTCAGTCTCTCAGTCATTTGCATGTTAAAGAAGAGCACTTTTTGGCACATTGCTGATCTCATTTGCAAGAAGGAAATTGGACCCTCCTAACATAATTTCCAGGTAACACCTTTGGGGGTTTGAACTACAACAAGGCTGCAAGTTCTTTCTTGCCATCTATGAAATTCACATAGTAGGAAAGATAGTAAGTGGTAGACCATGGTTCTTGTATCTCATTCATGTAGACCACGGTTCTTGTATCTCATTCGTATGTCCATGTTTGAAGTCTTGTAAAAAAAAGAACAGTCCTTTTCCAGGTAAATACGTACTGCTCCTGTTTGCAAAAATATGATGATAAAAGTCTTGCTCAAGGCCATGCAACAGGGGCTTAGTCAGATATTAACACATGTCAGTGAAAGTGTCTGTATCTCGAATTGACTTCAGTGGGCTTTTTCTTGAACTCTGAAGAATGTTTTGAAATATGATCAGGAGCATAAGTCTTCTAACCTTATGCTAATTCTGTGATAGAGTCTAAGCATTTATAAAAAAAAGGAAGAGAGAGAAATCAGGGGAAGATGAACTGTCTATGTGATAAAGCACCAAAGATTAATTCCCATCTTAGTTTATTATTCATAATGGGATCTCAGGCACATCAGATGACTAGCAAGATAAAAATAAACTCTGTATGTAAATTTCTCCATCATATGGAAAATAAATTAAAGGAAGGGAAGCCAAGCGATTGTTTTGCAGGTCTTGGTTTCACATGTGAAATCTGCTTTTCACATGCTGGACTCTCTGAGAGAGAATGCTCTCTCTCACTCCATATACCGCTTGAGGAAACAGGAGCTGGCAGTGATCCTGAGAGTGTAAATGAAGAGACAATCCCTTTGGGTAGTTTCTTGCTGCTCTTCCTTGCTGCCAGAAGCAGAAAATTGTTGACGGCGACATCAGGATTTGGGTGTTCAGTTGTTCACATGTCAGAGCATGATACTTGTGGTGTGTCACATTCTACCGAATGCCATCGACAATTAAGAAAAGGGATAATTGATTCATGGAGCAACGTCTTTAAACGAAGCACCTTCCCTTCCCCCTCAGTTTCAGTTCAGAAGAGGAATTGAAAAATGCCTCTCTTAGATGGACAAATACTGGCAGTAATTGGCTTTACAAGTAGCGGACAAATACTGGCAGTAATTGACTTTGCAAGCAGCGGACATTTCCTTTTTTGCTGTGCTTGACAAAGGGATCTTTGCAACAGGTCATGACTGTAAGAACATAGTGCTTGTGAGAGAGGAGAAGCCAGGCTGAGAAGCTCAGATTGCTGCACGGGAAGCTAAATACCCTGGAGTAGCAGATGCTCCTCTCCCACATCAATCTGCCTGAGTCTGCTTACCCTGTTTTCCCTATATTCATAAACAATGAAAGAGGAGTGTTAAGTCTTTCTCTTAATGCCCACAGAAAGCTGTGGCAAAGCAACAGTTTGGAGGCAAGTCTATTAAGATACTCCAAGTGGAAGACTGCCTACATACGGTCAATAGCAAAGCAAACAAAGTGAGGAGGCCTTCAGCTGTGTCTTCCAGTTTTTGAGAGGTGCTAAGAATTTACTGTCATCATGTTCTGAATTTTTTAATAAATGAAGAAAAAGCAAGAGAAGTACATTTCCAACTTTCAGAAAGATTTCTTCAAGTTTTCAGGGAACCACCAAGCTTTTAGTTATTTTTCTTATGTGTTTCACACTGGAGATACTTTGTGAAGGTCTGTGAACTGAAAGGGTCCAAATGACCTGTTTTAGCTGGAGATCTTTTCTGCCAGATGCATGTACAAACATTATGTTTAAAAGCTATCTCTAGAAGCAGTGGTTGATTTGCAAAGTACCTGAGAGAATAGAAAACAGTACTCTAGCACACCTTTTGCTTGGAGAATGCAACTCTGTGCTAAATTTTCACAAGTACTTGTCATCACTTTCTGAATTTTGCAGCTTTTCTTCCCTCTCATTTTTATGAGTAAAAATAATAATATTGAAAGCAAGCGACAACATCAGTATAGTGCATCAGAAAAGCAAAATAAATCATTTTTCATAGTGGAACTCAGAAACCCCTTGATCCTCCCAATGCTAGGCTTCTCCTAAGTAAAACTGCTAATTATACGGCGTGTGCACGGATGTCAACAGAGATTACAAACAGAAATCTCAGGCAAATGGAGAGACCGGATTTTTATGTTCCAGTTGAATATAGGTTTCTTTCAATGCAAAGATAAAGCTAGATATGCATTCAAAATACTGTGGTCTCTAGTCAACATACAAACAAGTTCATATGTACCAAAGACAAGGCGGTCATTCTTATCAGAATTCCATTGAAAAAGGGATGACCAAAGTAAACATGCAGAATGAAACAATGACTAATAGCGTCAAACTGCTTAGGCTATTGTATGGCTTTTGGCAGCCCCCTTGGGGATTGCCAATCCACTTGCTCATAAGAAAGAACACAGATAGGGAAATACTGGTGAGTGAACATCCCCAGTATGCCCATACTGCATACTGTACTTGTGGATGAGTTGCAGAGCAGCGGAATATACCTGACATCATTAATTAGGCAAATGATGTTATTCCGAGAGTGAGGTTCCCTCCCTCCAAAGCTGATGCTCTCATGACATAACGACATGATACAGAAGAGTAGTGTGAGTCACTATGCAGGAGTGTTGTTGTTTTAACCCTAGCTGGCATGAAGTTATTTCTCTTTGAAAATAGCACTACCCTTGAGACCACACCCATGGTGTGTTCCCTATATAGCTATCTCTGAGCTGACTTTAAACTAGAGGCAACTTGGAACTCACCCCAGGTTCATTGTTTTGTTGTTGGTTTTCTTGGGTGGATTTTACTACTTGTGCTGAATGCTGCAAGCCATATCTGAGGCATTTGCTTTAAAAACATCTTAAGCATATTCAGCTTTCTAGCTCCTTTGTGTTTTCAGCTCCACAAACATATACCAGCGGAACAATATTTTGTCTCTTGTAAAATTGTAGGCAGGCAAGATTTACGTGTGAGTCTGTTTTCCTCCACTACGCTCTTCGTAGTTTAAATTATTTTTAGGGAAACAACCAAGCAAAAGAAACTAAGCTTGCCAGCCAACCAGATGTAGAAACTGCTAGGAGGTCTGCTCAAAACCTGTCTTACTTCCTTGACGTTTGAGCTTTCACCAGGGTCAGGAGTGAAGGATGGAGCTGTTGGAGTAAAGCACATACAGTCATTGAAACTTTATTGACGTGATACTTTCTTCACAGTGCCAGTTTGTAAAAAGCAATGGAGAAGAAGTGCTTCTTGTGACTGTCACTGCCATGGATTTTAGTTGCCTCTGGTGTACTCCCCAGGTGGCAGGGACTAGAAGCGTTTGTGTGTTGCGGGGGTTACTTCATGGAGTGTGAAGGCTTCATCACCACACCAATGCGTGTGACAGAAGAGGTTGTCTTGACACTTAAACACTCCTTAAACTTTCAAGTTTTTTGCCCTTATTTTTCTCTCTTAAGGAGGATGGGAGTTACAATGTCTGAGAGCAAATAGAGGTGGGGACTGGGAGGGACATCTTTTGAGGCAGAGTCACATGTGCAGGACATGTAGATTGAAAAGGACCATGTGCTTGGTAGGCATTTAGGGTTTTCCCAGGCTTATCTATGTCTCACTTTTTCAAACAATCTCACCTTAACCGGCATTACTATTTGGGCAATTAAGACAGGCAGGCAGAGGGCTCAGGAAAGCACCGCTTTCCCCATAGGATTTTTTAGGTTGTTCCACATAGAAGGGTATGAACCAGTGCTAGAGGTTACCGATTGGTAAAGCTTGTGATTTTTGTCTTTAAAGTATCAGGCTTAGAAAAATCCACCCAAGAGTATGGCCACTGGCAGTAAAAAGTAGTGGTGGGGACAGGCGGAGCTCAGTCCATCTTCCCTTGCAGGAAGAGCAGCCCTCGGAGTCACTCTGGTTTTGGTGGTAGCAGGGTCTGTGGCATCTGCTCACTCAAGTGTCATCTCTGTTGCTCATTATCACTAGGTACAAGTTTGTTTATCTCTAATGGAAACAAAAGCATTCCCTGGCATGTTTTAAGGTTGGTAGGAAGTTACCGCACACGTGCACAGGAAAAACAACAACAGCTAAAGTAATATGTCTTGATGTAGTGGGATTAGTGCCAAAACACATCACTATAGGCAGACAGGCAGAGCTCATTTCTTCAGAGAGATGTACACCTACTTTACACCTGAATGCAGACTATCACACAGGAGCAGAAAGAGAAAAAATACGTAGGTGTCAATTTTTCGGTCCATGGGTGTTTTGCTACTGATATTAATAAGGATGGAATTGAGTCCAGCTTCCATTTCTTGCAGTTATTCAATGTGCCTTAAAGAGGCACATTGTGAAATTGGGGATGGTATCAAACATCCCAAAGGGAACATGTCTCAATTTATATGCATAGTTCTTTATCTTCTGTTGATTAGTCTTCTACACTTGTAATGAAAGTTTTATTTCATAGCTAGGATCTTGATAAAATCAGAATTATGGGATGAGAAAGGGGAACAGCCCTATAGATTGAACTAGATGTTAAAGTTGGTTATCCCTCTCCATAAATCTCATGTGTGCAGTCCCCATGCCCCATGCTGTTCAGGCAGTTTTGTCCACTAGTAACGAACTGCTGCCACCAGTGGGCTGCGGTTTGTATTGACACACACTTGTAATGCTACACATCTGTGGTATTTGTAATAGTAGCTGGAATATTCCAAGACTCCAGGTCTAAAATGAAGCCACGTCTGCACGGGAGAGTTGGAATAGTTGGAGTACATGACTCCTATGTACTAGATGAACAATTCCATCTCTGTCTCTGCAATACACACTGAGCATGGTCGCTACTCTTTTGACTTAGACACGCTCACAAATTCCACAAGGCATAATTTTCTCCTGATAAAACTTCACACCACATCTGCTAGTGTTAGTCTTCCCACACTGGCTTATTTGGCAGAAATACGATTGTGTATATATAAACTGTAGGGATCAAATTTTTACTGCTGATTGTCATGGTTTTGCACAGATCAGACATCAGTATTCAAGGAAACACAAGCTTTAGAGACTGAAAGCTTCAGCAGAAAGATAAATATGTGTCATGAAACAGACACATAAGCCACAGCATCTTTGAGGACTCAGTGCCTCACTCATGACTAAGCTTATCAAAGATCTAGAAATTAAATCACTTCAGAATCCTTTAGTGCCTGCTCAGACCATGGCTAACACACACTAGGAAGCCCGACTCTTCAGAAATGTGATTGTTTTCACCATTTCCCTGAAAATGTGGCCAGAGGCTGTGGTGACAATAATCCTTACATGTATGTATGTGTACCTACAACATATATATGTCATATATAATACGTAAGATATATGATCTACTTCATAAACATACAGTATAATATAATATTACATTGTATAATGTAATATAATATTATGATACTATAGTATATATCTAACATTATATTACATGATGTTATATTCTGTCCGTGGTTTTAGTTATATTTCTTAGCCTGCGGGTGATTCAGAGGAGATCTTTTACCTTGCTGGAAAATATCCTAGCCAGGCAGTAATGGCTAATGTAACATATCCAGTTTAGACACCACTTAAAAGAAACAAAGCAGCAGGGCAATGGAAAATCATTGCTGTTTGAACAGATTACTGGCAGACAGGCAGAAGGCAAATTCAACATCCTCAGCCAAAATGGATTTCCTGAGAAGTTTCATCATCCTGCAGCATTCCATCCCTCCTGAGCGGGTTGCGGTACATGCTACCATTTGCATGATGGAGGCACAGTCCACAGTCTGCTCAAACTCTCCCATCTGCATCCTAGCAGCATCTAACCTGCCACAAATTTTCACCCACTAAAAGATAATGCTGAATTGAAACATAGACCACACAGTGGGTTCATGCACAAACAACGTTCACATGCGATTTACTACTATGAACATCTTTGCTACAAAATCTCAAATTTGCTTCAAATTCTTCAAAGCAATAAGGGACTGGGACTCTGTAAATGTGGGTTAATTTTGTTGAGTAAGTAATGCTTTACATTGATCTAAAGAGACTCTCTCCTGATGATGCTTGGGCAGAATCCTAGCAAGAGCTTCGTTTATCACTTGCTTGTGAGTAAAACGGCTACTCCAATTCCTGCAGCGAGAGTAAACCCATCATTTTGTTCTGTGTTTCCAACTCCAGCACACTGCCATAAGGAAGGCTCTGAGCATTAAGGAAATACTCCTTTTCTAAAATTCCCTAATATGAGGAATATAAGATTATGTATCCTCTCCCAGAGTAATATGAAGTTATCAGAAAAATAAGAATGCAACTCTAGTTATAGCAGCAGGAGGATATTCTGTTGGCCAGATGAATGAATTCATAGACTAGTTCAACAAGAAACAAAAAATTTTTTTCAGTGTTGGTCAAACATCTTTCTTCAACCCATACTACTGGGCACAGTTGCTTCAGCATCCTCTAACCATCGACAGTATAGATGGGTAGACAGGATTGCATACGTTTTATTTAATTGAAGGTTTGTATGGGTTCGTTAGCTGAATTATAATTGGAGTTTTAACATATGCTCAGAAAATATTCTATGATGTGTTAATATTACTCTTGGAAAATATTAAGATGTTGCTTTCTAACACATTAGAATGTGAGGGCTAGTAGAGGGGAAGATAAAAGAGAATCAGTAACTACTTTATATTTTTTAAAAGCCTATGGGAGAGATCTCTTATGGGGACTCTGAACTCAGATAGTGAGGAAAAATAGTGCCATGAATTAGAAATAGTGAGAAGAAGTGGTTGGAGGTAAATATTCAGGTCTGAGTATGGTAAGTGATCAACATGGAATAAATGCAAGGATCCATACAAAGACCACTGTACGAATGCTTCCACATCCATTATTGATGTGGGAACCCCACTGTCCTTTGGAGTGAAACTTAAGGCTTTATATTCCTTGAGAAGAACAGAAGAACATAACTGTACCTTTGCTTCATAACCTTTTTTGTGAGTCTTACCAAGCTCTTCTCCTCAATATCTTGTGACAAGAACTCTCACAGTTAATTTTTAGTTGTGTGAGGAATCTTTTTACCAACTGCAGATGCATGACATTCCATGCTCACTGGAGATCTGCTTTTGTTGCATGAGGGCGAGTGATATATATTCCCAGATATTTTTTCTTCTATGTGTCATTCATTTCCTTTATTGAATCTTCACCAGGATGCCTTTTCTTACCTTCTTCTGAGAGTAAGCATATGCAGCCCAGTCAAGTTCCCTTCAGACAGACATTTGTCATGTCTTTTGAGACTGCCTCTCTTTCTGTGTGATACCTGTATTTGGTAGGCAGAGAGTGGAGCAAAGCATGATGGCCACCATTCAGTCATACCTCTGGTGTCTCAAAGGACTTACTTGTCTAGTTAGAGTGAAATTATTGCTATTGAATGCTTAGGCAGTTGTCCCAGATGACAGTAAACTAGTCATCCAGTTAATGGCATGCTGAAGTTTTCAGATTTATTGCTTGCTATTGTATTGCTCCTCCTCTTTTGAAATCAGAGAAAGATAACATGAAAAGTGAGTCAGCCTAAGAAGTCATTTATGCTTATTAATCTGGGTTGTTGTCCATCCGCACCCACTGTCTATAGTAACTCATCTTGAATTTAAAGTCTTAAAAGCATCCATTATTTCTTTTGCACAAGCTAAGATATGCTATGGATAATATCTAAATTAGTATTCCATTAGTATTAACCTTTGTCCCATAGTTTGGTGCAAATATAAGGCAACTTTGTGGCCATCCCCCTATTACCATCAGACTATAAGAAGGGCTGAGGGGATTCGAGATCAGTTGAGATGGGGGGGGTCAGGGACTACTTTTGATACTGCTAATAAAAGCTGTCATGGGGAGAGAAAGACTGTATGTTTTCAATTAATAGGCAAAGGAAAGAAATGAAAAATAAAGGAGGTACTGGTAATGGAGAAAGAATGAAGTACTGATCAGCCTCCCTCAGAGAATGGATTAATTATTTTATGACACAAATTTTTGGCCTGAGCCTTTTTTGGGGCAAGAATTCAAGAGATACTGTAAAATGACTTGGTATAAATGGGAATTTGGGATAATTTTTCCCTCAACATCTTAAATAGTTTATATAAATCTGCCACTTTTCAAATGATATATTAAAGTACTCTTGTGGTTTCTTAATATCAATATTCCTCTGAGATTTTACAAATACATCAGCAGCATTAGATGGATGAAATGCAGTCTGCCATGAATTCAGATGCCCAACATAGGCAATGCTTCACTGAATATTGGAGTGTGCAGCCTGGAGAGCAGGGGAAAAAACCAAATCTGCCTTAATGTTGCTGCCACACTTACCTGGAGTGTATAATGAGCAGCTCAGGAAGCCTGCAGAGGAAGATGCAGTCTGCTTGTAGTTGTGTTTCCTGGTTCTGACTATGGAGGTAACGGAGGAATTTCCCACAGATGATCCATTCTCCCACCCCTTCCACTGGTGCTCACAGGGATGCTGAGCACCCTGGCCCCCCATTCATGATGTTCCTGACCCTTTGCAGAGCGGAGATACAGCATGTGCTAGTGCCTGCTGTTGCGCTGTGGTTTCCAAAGACATGGCAACCTCGGTGTAAATGGAGCTACTCAGCCCCTGTGGGGTTAAAACTTTTAACATCCCAGGAGAGCATCTTAAACCTGGTGTGCACCCCTCACCCAGACCATGGCCGTGTGAAAACATTGCACAAGCATTGCATTGCACAGATTAGGAAAAGGGACAAGAAAGGGCCTGGCTTTTCCGAGATAACTGCTGTGCCTCCTAGGATTTTTCTCACAAGTTTATTGATCTTACTTCCTACCACTCCCACGTTTAGTTGGTGAGGCCCATCTGCCTTAATATGGAGCGTGATAAAGTACTCGTGTTCATGAAACCAAAATTTCTGAGCAAATACAAGTGGTTAAATCTTAAGCTCCCTAAAAAAATTTAAGCTAAATGAGAAAACACCTTATGCCTTTGGGTGCCAAAAGGTAAACGGTGCCAAGGACTTAATCACATTAATTTAAACAGATGAAGACAGGAGTGGAGTTGAAGCTGAGGGAAGATTGTGTTAGACAATGTGTCTGAGAAATGTATTCAAGTTGAGTCATTCTGATGAAATTTGACTTAAAATTTTTATGGAGCAAATCAAAGCAATAACTTAGGCATAGGCGGTTCTTCAAAGGCAACAGAGGTCTCTAAAAAGCAGTAAAAGTCAAAAAACACACCCATTTTTAAATGGTGGAATACAGAAAAACATCCAATTAAAGACCTGACAGCCTAACTTCAAACCTTAGGAAAAAAAATTGAATATCCAGAAGATAATGTGATGATAAAGAACTGCCAACAGGGGTTCAAGCCAATCCAATTTCTTTCTTTGGATAAGGGGAAAGCAGTAGGTGTAAAATAACCTGATTCTGCTGGGGTTCCTGGCACTGCTCCCTTGTCATGTTCTCCTAAGCAAACTGAGGAAATATGACCAGGATGGGAAACCCACAGGAAATTTGTTCACCAACAGGAAGAACCAGCAATTGGTTCTTTATCAAGGTGAGAGGTGTTTTGAGAGGGGGATATTTATGAGCAGCTTGGAGGGCACAGTCTTTTTAAAACCAAACCAAAACCAAACCAGAAGTGGCTTCAAAATCTTAGCTTTGCTTGCAGAAATAATGGACCCTCCTTGACTGCCCTAACTGCTGTTGAAAGCATCACAGAGGGTGTGAGTCATCTATCTGCAACTGTAGCCCTGGCTTTTCCCTCAATCAATGCAATGGCATCTTTTGGGTGATTCATCCCATCCAAGGAGAGATGTTGAGGATAAGGGAAATGAATCACTCCTCAGTTTCCTCTCCCTGCCATCCCATTGAGTGTAGTAGAGTATAAAAGGACAACTTTATAGTTGCCGCTTAACTTTTAAATAGCTAACATTAATCATAGAATCATAGAACACCAGGTTAGAAGGGACCTCAAGGATCATCTAGTCCAACCTTTCAAGGTAAAAAAAAATATATAGTTTAGGTGAGATGTATCCTATCTTTAGCAGCAGCTTAGTTGCCCAGAGTCTCCGAGTTATTTGGGTACTTAATTCCCTTTAAAGTAAACACTAAACAGATCTGTTAACTTGACCTGGGATCTTTTGACTGAATGATGAGACTCCCACAGGAAATAGGTTATATGAGAATTTTAAGCCTGCTTCTGCTTTTTCCAGGTAAATCACTGGGCTCCCTAAGGGCTTTGGACACAGTAGGGAGGCAGGATCATGTTATCATCTGATAGTTTTAGTTATCATTCACTCAGGAGAAAGTATGAAACAGGGTTTAAGCCTGGGTCACAGGCTGTGCAGTATTACTGAGTGGAAAGCAGTACAATTTTCACAAATAAATCAATGGTGTCAATGCTGATCCCCTGACCTGAACATCCTCTCCCCACATAGGCCTCAGTGATGTTAATGGAAGCCTTTCTTGTGAAATGAAGAGCCACAAAATGTATCTTAATGGAAACAATCCTTGAATGGAAATACTTCTTTATGCCTTATACTTAGCCCTTTGCTGACATTTAGGAGGGGTAATTGCTCCACAAATACTGATAATTCTGCTATTGAAGAATTATAGGGATAATTCTCCTTTAGCATGAAAAAGAAAAGTGAGGAATAGAAGACCTTTCTGCATTAAGAGCCGAGAGAGACCTCTGCTACTGCACAGGATTTTCCATGCAGCCTTTCAATGAAAGCTCTGTTCCATTTTTAAATTTTGGTTTTTTTTGTGTTTTGTTGTTTTGATTTTTTTAATATCTTTTCTGTCATATGTCATCTCTAAGCCAAATCTAGCCTAATCCTACGGCACTCAGAAGTGCAGTAGGTTCTTATCTTTATTTTCTATTTCTCATTTGGTAAGGTCTGAAATAAAGAAATCATTTCCTGCTGATTGGCAGCACAGCTGAGCCTGGTGCACAAACCATACCCCACGCCCCTCCACCTGCACTTGCCTGTTTGAGCCTCAGCACCTCTGTGTCCGCAGGCACCAGTCGCTCCTCACTCCACTCACAGCAGCTGGCCACAGCAAGGGGCTTGTGTCCTGCTGCACCATCACACTGACACCTGTCTTTCAGCAAAAACAAAGAATGAGTCTTAGGGTTGATGCAATAGCTTTGATTTTTTTAGGCCCAAGCAGCTCTCTGAGTTGGTCAAAGGACTGGCTTCTCCTGTCAGTTTGAATGAAGATTTAAATTGCAGCATATGGAGAAGATTGCTGAGGCCAGGAAGGAGGTCGCGTCACTAGAGTCTGAAGGTGGGACCAAATTTCAGCCCTCTTTTTGTGATGGAAGGCTCTCTGTGGTTTCTGACGTGGTTCTGCTCCTCAGCTGAGGCACTGAATCCCCTGGCAGAGGCAGCGCAGGGGCTGCTGCTGCCATGCAGCAGCTACAGGGTCTTGAATAACCACTGGAGTAGCTGCTGCTAAGAAAGACTGGCCTGAAATGATCCAGCATCTACACTTGTTTACTTTATCATATAATGATCACATGGATAAGGGAACAATCAGAAATGTACACAGTCCGAATAAGGATCTTATTAACAGATGCCAATAACTGAGGCAGGTGAAGCAACAGATATTTTCTTACTTTTTCTTCCCTAACCCATGTTTTAAAGCTTACTCACAGCTTCTCACAGGACAATATACACTTCCTCCTGTGCGTTTTGCAGCATGGGGAATGAGGTGTTTGAAAGACAGAAGAAATGTGTTGTTCTGTTTCAAAATACTTAAACCTTCTGTGCTGGTAGAACACAAAGGCAACTGCCTAGACATATTCCTATGTTTTCTCTATCCAGCTGCAGGGGGAAATTGCTCTCTCAGGCAGACATCCTGCTGCTGGTGAGATCCTTGAAAAGCTCCACATCCTGATGGAATTTGCAGTAAAAATTAGTGCACCTTCCCTGTGGTGTCATGCAGGCAACAGGAACTCTGCTGGAAAAAAAACCCGACAGATTAATATGTTGGAAAATGCTGTTTAATTCTTACAGGGAAAATTTAATCTTGTGAAGGCAGTAAGTGATTCCCAGGATATGGAGTGCATCATCTTACTGCAGCCCTCTCACACCTGTTTGAATATTAGGTAACACTTTCTAAGGCACTTTGAACTTTAGAACTTCATTTAAAAAAAACCCAAACATATTGTTGTGTTCATTCCCAGTTTGTACAGTTATTGCAGTATCAATGGATATCTACTTCTCCTGAAGGGTGCTTCTTGACATCTTGAAGTTTCATGAGAAAGAGAGTGAATCCCAAGTTTACTTTAGAGGTCACACTACACCTTCTTCAAACCATCAAAACCCAAAGTTTCATTGTAATGAACTATCACCACACCATGTAGTTTTATGAGTGTATTTGTGCATGTTCATGTGTATATACATGTGTGGTTTAGTGCAAACTAAAATAAAAACCAGTTTATATTTTCTCATGGATGCCACTCTTTACTTGATCCCCTTCTTTTCCAGGCCTTCTCACATATTCCTAACTGTCCCTTTTTCATTTTCTTTGCATACCTGCCAGATTCTTCCTCTGCCCACAGAAAAATTTCTGGCATGTCTGTCACTTTGTTTATATAGTTACCAGCACAACTGTTCTCACTTGCTTCTTAGTTTTCTAACAATAACACCAGACTGGATTTGAAAGTAGTGATACTTAAAAATAGTGACAAAAATACTAAGGCATGAAATACCAAGCACGAATACTTTTATTTCTTTCCATTTCTAAGCAAAAAGTCTTGCTTCTCTTAATTTTCTCTACTTGCATGACCCCTTCAGAATCCCAGCAGCCAGCAGCACTCTGCTGAATTCACTGTACATTCATTTACCACCTCTGCGTGACCTTGTCACACTGAGCCTCTGATCAAGGCTGGCTGATCTGCCATTTACAGATCCCCTCATCCATTTTGGGAAAGAAACTGAAAGGGAAGTACAGAGGGCAGAAGAGTTTGGTTGTTTTTTTCCACCCCATTTAGGGATGTCATGCATAGTAAGCCAAATAGTTCCTGAAATAAAAACTGTTAAAGATAAGGTTGGGATTTGTTTTCCTTAAGCCAGTTGTTTAAATAGTCATCTCCATTTAGTCACTCCAGGCTCCCTCTATACAGCCATAAGGGGAAATATGCACCTCCAAAGGCCAAAGGCTCTAAGACTAAGTTAAGTGTCTACAGCTGGTCAGATAAATCCTCTGTGGAAGTATCTGTTTCTCACTGTTGACTATAAGAAGATCCCAATCGACTCATTAAGATTAAGGCAGGCACATTTCCCACTTCATACGCCAGTGAGGAATGTAGACCTGCTCCATTGTTGATGGAGGATTACCAAAAATAAAATAGTTGATCTTTTGGGGAGTATGTCTAATATTCTTAGTATCTTAATTTCTTAAGCAGGACAGTTAAATGTGCATTTGCAAGGTGCAAAAGTACAGATCTGGTCCAAGCAGAATTCTTAATAAATGGCATGTTGACAAATTAAGTGGATGTTGAATTCGTTGGTGTATTGGAGGCCAATTGTGTTTTTCGTCCATTTGCTTGGCTGTATTTACTCATTCCATTTGCCTGAAGGATTGCTTCCAAGGATTTTAGGCTGCATGGTTGAATTATATGCTGTGGTTGTTGAATAGATGATATAATTGGTGGGTAGTATTTATTTTGAAAACAAAATTTTTATGTTTCCTCCCCCCCTTAAAATTAAAAAAAACCCAAGGATTAATCTTAAGTAACACATCTGAGAAATCTATAGTGTCAAACTGCTGGTGCTCCAGGTAAGCCAGTGGAAATAAACCCCTCCAGGGGAGTAGAGACATGTTTTAAAATCATTGGGATTTTTTTTTTTTAAACAAAGAATAATTTGGAGGTTTTTTGGGCTTTTTTGATAAAAGGAAGTAATCCTAGCAGTAATCTGGATATTAATTATGACAGTGATCTACAAAGGAATTTAATAATTTTCTTGACTTTAAGCACATGATTAGTCTCAGCATCTATTCACGAGCTAAATGTAATACTTATGCCTTTGTTAAACATAGATATGCTGCCAGAAAATGTCACTGTAATTAGATTGTTACAGCAATGCATATATGAACCTTAGAGCATAATTCCCCTAATTAACATAATCATTATTAAGAGCACCTTCTCTCAGAGAACATAATTGGTTTTTTTTACAGGCTGTCTTTAGTAAAAAATAGCTTTTGCACAGCATGGCAGAGTGCATTTTACAAGTTGTTGATCATTTACACTACCATATTTTTAGGGAAACACTGCACTCTGCAGGTGAAAACATTTCTCCCGTCTTCCAACACACTGGCAAAGTGGAAAGTAACTGTTTCTCTGTGGTGAGCGATTCATACCTTTTAGCTAAGGAAGTGCATTTTCTGCAGCATCCTTATAAACAGGAGCAAGGCTTCTTTCTTTCCTTCTCCGCTTCGTACTTTCTAAAGAATAGCTCAAAGTATATAGATACTCTGTTACATTTACTGCAGTAAAGAATATGTAGCTATACAATAAGCTCAGGTTGGCTGTTCACATGATTTGCAGCGCTCTGTAGAAAATTCCATGTCAAATCTAAACAGCCATTTCCTGATGCTAATCCCACAAACTGAATTTTCGGCTAGAAACAGGAGCAGTCAGTAAGGCTCGGCCCCAAGCGTACACTCCTAAAGTGAGTCCCTTGCCTCTTTAACCTCTCTCATCACTGCCTTGCATTCATAACATCTCTCCTTAGTCTCTAATTTCTGGCCATTAGATGGCAATCGTGACCATCATCTGCTTCCCACATTCCCGTCCTCCGGTGGCCAACATGCTTGTGTACTCACACTCCTAAGAAAAGTTTTTCTCATCCCTCTTTGTTTTTCTCATTTCTAGCAGCAATAGTCATGCAGAGACTGGTTATTACATCTGGTCACGAGTAACGTGGGAGGAAGGAATTGCTTGTGTTCAGAGCAACAGCATTGTCCTGGCACAAGAAATGTGCAACTCCAGCTGGAAACAGCAGCCTTGCATGTTAAACCTGCTGGGAACTCTCCTTTATATGGTTTTAAGTGCAGGTCTCTGGCTGGCGTTTCCTAGGCATACAGTAGTTTTGTGGCTGTGAACTTAAAAAGTTTCAGGTAAATCTGTTTATTCCTAAGAATAAAGCAAATATATGATGCAAAGCTTTTAGTTGAGAATCTCTATGTGTCACCACTCTGAGTGTCTCACAAGTCATCATGTTTGCCAGGAATTGGCAGCTTTCCAGATGAATCAGCCTGAGGGCTATTACTGACTTTGTCCGTGTTATAGCTCTTGATGAACTCTACAGTGCTGGTAGAGGTTGGTTCATGCTTGGCCGCAGTGTTTTCTGCCCCTTTCCTGCCTGCAGAGCTGCCGTGAGGTCACAGATACTCTCTCTGGGAGGTGCCCACCAGCATCTCCATATGCAATGTTCCCACACACCTGATTGGCCATGCTAGTCCATGCTTACACGCGTCCTGCTTAGGCTCTAACTGTGGTGTAAAGCTGCAGGCTTTGGGCAGGTTCTGGATCCTTGCTGGAGGCACCTGTTGTTATCTGCCTCTGGCCAGGAGCAGATTTTCAGTTTGACTGCAGAGAAGCCACCCTTTACCTCTGAATTCTGGGGCTTCTTTTCTAGGTGACATTTGCTAGTGTTCAAATATACCATAGATCAGCTTGTAGCCCTTTACAGGAGCACATCTCGTCATCAGGTAGAGGAGTACACTTGCATTTTCAAGGCATCATCCATGCCCTGACAGAAATATCAGTGGATACAGAGAGTTAAGTCTGGGTATGTGTTCTCCATAAGAGGGCCCGAAGCAGACTGGGTGCCCTGTGCTCTGACTAGAATAGCTTTTATTTAGATATGCGTGTTACTTATGGCAACAAGCTGAAAAGCACTTTTGTAACCCCATCATAAACATCTATTACCTCTGCTTTCAAGCTTCTTGTTGACAACTTGCTGCTGGTTATCTCAGGATTTGTAATGTACCAAATAGGAAATTACCAGCTAGCCATTAGTAACCCACAGCTACAAAAGCGGGAGCTCCGTTGTTTTTACATGTTGCAGTACCGAGTACTTGCCCTGAGACACTTCCATAAACATCTCCTTTTTCTTCTGGCAGTTCTACAGTCCCTGCTAGCCACTTACTGTTAAAATGTGGAATCCTACCAGGCTGGGCTAGTGCCCCAGCTTCATAATCCAGGAGCAGACTATGTACGCAGGTGGGACGGTAGTCACGTTGTCACCCCAGTCTGAAATGGCTCTGTCTAATACCCTCCAAATCCAAAATTTAGGCACGTTTTCCTGAATATCCTCGTTTTTATTGACTTTTTTTTTTTTTTTTTTCCCTCTGAATGACCTTACCTTAAAGTCTTCCATCATCCAAAGGAGATCTTCCAGCAGGTGGTCTGGTCACGATACCTCCATGGTCTGGTAGGTACATGCAAAGCTCATGAATGTGCTGAGTCAAAGTAGCTGCATGTCCTACACAGACTGTCTTCCTCTTATGACCCCAACATGACATGACAAATTGTCCATAATGCAGGGTCAGTCATCTCCAAAATGTATTTTGCTCAGTTATTTTGCCTGTGTTTAGAAATACTGATAGCTTTCCTCTATCTTCTAGCTTTTTTTTACCTGGATTGCAATACTGAGTGGTCCCAACATGTGCCTTTTCTCCTCCTCATGAAAGGAGGACAGCAAAAGGGTGAGCTACGTGATTCGAGTGAAGCTGGGGGTAGGAAAGGAACCTGTACCTGGGAAGTGTGATGATGTTTAGTTAATTGAGATGGTTGAACCTGGGAGGTGTGGAAAAGAAATGACACCTTGTGGCTTAGCAGCAATGACACCTAGTGCAACGAGCAAAGCTGAAACTGTAAAGTTATTTCTAATTTTGGTGTTTTCACAATCTTGAATGCTTAACCTCCATCTTCTAATTTTGGTGGGTTTTTTTGTAATATTTCTAGCTATGTATTTTTAGGAACATGTTGTGAGGAAATTAGTCAGCTTTTATGCAGTTTATAGGGGGAATTTCCCCTGTGTGGTGGGTTTGACCTTGGCTGAGCGCCAGGTACCCACCGAGTTGCTCTATCACCCCCTCCCCAACTTACTCAGAACGACAAGGGGGGAAGAGAATAAGATGGGAAGAGCATCTAGGGTACGATAAAGGCAGTTTCATTAGGAGCAAAAAAAAAAAGCAAAGAACAAAAGGCAAGCCGCGCGCGTGTGCGCGAAGCAAAGCAGAACAAGATCTTGTTCTCTACTTCCCATCAGCAGGTGATGTCTGGCCTCTCCCGGGAAGCAGGGCTCTGGTACACGTAGCGGTTGCTTGGAGGACAAGCGTCTTCACCAACGAATGACCCCCAACCCCCTTCTCCTCTCTCCTCCTTTTATACTTGAGTTGATGTCATGCAGTGTGGAATGTCTCTTTGGTCAGTTTGGGTCAGCTGTCTTGACTGTGTCCCCTCCCAAGATCTTGCCCACCCCATCACACTTAGAAGGGGGGGGAAAGATGTTGGAAAGCCAACCTCGGTGCTGTGCAAGCACTGCTCAGCAGCAGCCACAACACTGGTGTCTTATCTGCCTCCCAGTACAAAGCACAGCACCATAAGAGCTGCTCTGGGGAACATTAACTCCAGCTCACCCAAACCCAATACACCCTGACTTTATGATTTGTTCTGATGGAAATTGATCACATTAAGATGTAAGTAAAAATAATATTATTTGATCAGTTGCTAGTATATTTGAGGGAAATTGTTTTTATAAGTTATCGATGTATTTTATACACTTTTGCTTCTACCACTGGTGATAAAAGATTTGTGTTGAAATCTGAAAACCTGGCAGTCTATGTTGTGCACTATTACTGCATTTTGATGGCATTTAATATGACAACCTTTTCTTCTTGTGCACGGTTGAAGGAGTGATGTGGAATTCACAAAGCAAATAGTCAAAACAGTCTTTCAAAGAGGGTGAAGCTCTCCTTATGGGGCAAATGAAACACAAGGAAGGCAATTCAGAAGTAGTGATATTTATTAAACTGGTATTATACTTTCTTTTCTTAGATGTGAATATGATTTTTTAAGTTGCCTAGACCAAAAATGATGATGTTGTAAATCTCACTGTCTTTAAAAACATGGTAAGACAGTAAATACAACATAGGAACAGGATATTTACCTGGCAATGGAAATATGTAATCAATAAGAACGAGAAAACATGAGCACACAGTTTTGCCCATGTGCACTCCTTCTGTGTGTTTTAAGACTGTAATTTTTCTGAAGTTGCTGTTCCTAAAAAGGCTGTTAAAACACAAAAACAAAAGTCTATTTGGCTTTTTAACATAAATGTTTATAAGAAAAATGCAAGTCATGACACTGTACCAGTAGATGGTAGTGAAGAATATGCAGCAGAGTTCTGGTTTTTTAGGGCTAACATGACAATACTGGCATGTCCAGAAAATGGCTTCCTCTTCTTAGATCTTCCCATTACCTCTTTCATCACCTGTTTACTATCAACAATGCTTACAGAAATAGAATTTGCCTTTTTTTTGCATCACAGGACAACATTAAGTAACATGTGTTATTGGACTGCCCTATAACCATAATTATAAATAATAAATGAAAAGAATCAGTCACAGAAAGAACTTTCTGCCAGTCATAGGAGCATGGATTTTGTGACAGAAGACTGTAGAAAAGTCTTACTCCAGATGGTTTACCAGAGGGACAACATCTCCGCTGAAAAGGGAATGAATGACTTTGAGGTAAACGTATTACTGATGTGCAGCCTGCTTTCTACCAGCTACCGGTAGTGATACTTCACGACAAATATTAGTCTGAAACTTTCTGATTTCTCATGCTCTCACTAAGCATCACCAGAATTAAAGATAGAAAGAGCATGCAAATAATGATACTTAATCTATTTTTACTGTTTCTTTAATAGTGAGGAAACGAAAGTAATTATGAAACTACTTGTGAAAACTCCCTGAATCCAGAAGAGTTTATTTCTTCATTGAAACAAGCTTTTTATTAAATGTAAATGGATGGTGGAAATAAATAGAGAAAATGCCTTACCTTTGTCAAATTCTTTTACTGATAACGTCTAGAAAAAAACCTTGCTGTTGTTGATGCAACATTTGAAATTTTCAAATGAAATTATTTCACATTCTGACATTAAACTGAAATCTTATTTAGAAATCATTCGTCAATTGTGTTGCTAGAAGTTTTGTAAAGACTGGATTTAAAATTAAACAGTTAAATGATAAATTATATCATTGAAATTTGTAATAGTTTTTTCCAGATTTTTCATTTTATATAAAAAATTCAAAATTTGACAAATGTTCCATATTTATTTGGGAATAATTGCTCAGTGTGTCAGATTTTTGCAAGGTAAAAGCCTGTATCTGCGCTACTCAAACTCTAAGGAGTAAAATATCTGCAAAACCACTCTATTACATCTTTTAATTTTTTAAAGTGTTGGATAAATATAAGCCCCAATTGCATGTCTTTAATTCCACATAGCTGAGGGAAGTATGGATTTAGTGCCTTATTTCACCACACTTACATCACTTTCAAAATTATCAGTGTTTCTTTTCTAATCTTAATTTCATTTTCTCTGTTCTGTCTAGTTCAGATTTTCCAGGGAGCCTTTGGGAAGCAGGAAACTTTGAAAAATCTCTCTCCTTATTCATAGTTTGGGAAAGAACCACAGATGGTCAAGGAAGAAGAACAACACCTTATGGAATATAATGATCTGAAGGCAGTGAGGTGGCAGCAGGAATATTCACACTCACTGGTTTTAAGATCAAGGGTAGCTGCCCAAATTCTCAGGCTCCCCTTATGGAGTTCGTTGTGCTCTCAAACATTAGGATCTGGCCCTTTTACAAAGGCTTATCTCTGTCTGACTGTAGAGGAGCCAACATAGCCAACAGAAACCTTTACATTGCCACATGAGAACAATTTCCGCTTATGAAAAAGAGATTAATGAGCTAATTATTCTAATTAGCATAAAACTAAAGCCTCCCTCCCACTCCGGAAATGTAATAGTTTAGCAGCAGCCTATGTTACATGTGTTATTTAATTCAACTAATCTCCAAAAGCACATACCCATAACTGTGTCCCATTGATTGTACTTGTGCCATTGCAATTGCAGGCAGATTTTACACTTAAGTTCAAGGAAGACAAACACAAAGAAATTGATGTTATCTGGAAATGATTTTTTTTCTTTTCTGAAATTCAACTTTGAAGTCCTTAAGGTTATCATCAAAAAAGGAGAAAAAGAAAGATTATCTTTAGGAATATTAATATCTTCTTTGGGGAAGACAGAAGTATCTCACTTATGAGAGAAAAGTTGTATTCCTCTAGCACAGTTAATATTCTTAGGAGCAAATCCATGTCTGTTGCTGAAGCCCCTAAGTGCCTCCTTCTGTGCTTCCTTTGTGTTTCTTGTCTATCATTAAAGAGCTCTATTGCAATCACTTTAAATAAATGATACTTAGCTGGTGGTATGAGCCATAAAAAGTCTGGACTTCAACCACTGGGTTTGTGCCTTCAGGGAATTAAATAGAAGAAAGTATAAATCCAGTTTCCGTTAGACAGGAAAATGTACTGAAATACAAGCAGATGATTGAGTACTTTGGTGGACAGAGAAATGTATGAACTATGAAAATAATTTCAAAATTAATAATGGAAGAGGAAGAGTAAATTAATTGAATGACTGACAAAGAAAAAAATATTTAGAAATTGCACTTGAAAGTGAGATTAAGCTGTGTAAATCCATAACTATAGTTTTTTTCCCCAAGTCACCAATATATAATAAAATTTGTGGTTAATGATCTTTTATTTATATAGTATTATCACATTTCTTGTAAAATCAACCCAAAGCTTTATAGTTTCTGACTCTTCCAAACTTCTGCAATCTTTTCCATACAAAACCTACTTTCCAACAAAATTACAGCCACCTTCACAATTCAGATAATTTCTTCATGCTGATAAAGCAGTTTCTAAGGCAAAGGTTGATTTTTCTGTCCCAAACTTGATGAAGTCTGTATAAAATGTGCTGTACTAGCTTCTATCTTCTGTGAGCCCTGCTGTTTTGTTAATACAAGGTCCAGAAGAGTGGCAGTTCCTCAGTCACCCGTGTCAGGAAGTTGTCATCAAATGTACTTCTGAAATAACCTGATTTGCTTGTGTTCCACTGTGTTGTGCCTTCAGCAGACATCAGGGTGGTTGAAGTCCATGATGAGGACCAGGATGTGCAAACATGAGACACTTCCTAGTTGTCTGAAGAAGTCCTCATCTATTTCTGCTTCCTGATCAAGTGGTGTGTAGCAGATGCCCACAACACTGTCACTCATATTGACCTGCCTGCTCTCATCTGACTCGTTTTCTCACGTACAGTATAACTCCACGACCTCACCATCCTAGCCTGTACTTCCCAAAAAGCCTGTATCCATTCCGTTGTATAAACTGCAACTACACACAGACCTCTAATTCCTCATTTTGTTCCCCATGCTGTCAGCATTAGGGCACAGCACTTCAGAGAGACATCCACATGTGATTTCTAAAAAAAGTGATAGTTTCCACTATCATTCTGTCCTCTTGATACTTCCTTCTTTGTGTACATAACACTTGAGATAGACATCCTTAAATCCTATCTTGTTGCTTTCAAGGTCTTAAGAAAAAAAAAAAAAGGTGACATAAAATTTGACTTATGTTGAATAGTTAAAGTACTGCTTATTTTCACCAATATCCAATGCCTCTGAAACAGGTGATTCATGGAAATCATAATGTAAAACTAAGTCTTGTTTATGACTCAAGAAAGCAAAATATTTCAAATTAGGTCGGAAAATAAAATTGGTACCATTCAGAGCTTGGTTAATGCCATTAAAAGACAAATAAAACACAATATCCTCTAAACACCTTTAAATTACTGTTTATCAGTGAAGAAAAGCACTGTTTCAACTTTGAAGGATTTGCCTAAGATGTTGCACTGAGTTTTCAGCAAAGACATATCTTATCTTCTGGCAAGGGCATGTTATTTACTCCAGGTCTGTATCTGGTTTTAATTGATTTCCTACTAATAGCACTATTGTTGCTACCCTGTGATAAAGATTATATTCTGCTGTCAGACAAAGAAATTGTACTTAGCTTAGTGAAAGACTGAGATCAGCTCACTTGATAAATAGGACTACAAAACTGTGGATAGGAAGATTTTTAAGATTTCTGAAGGGCTTTGGCTGTTCATTGTAAAGTCCTTGAACATCAAACCTCTTAAATACAGTAACTGGAGCAAAGCAGGTTGCATGAGTTATTAGACATGTTTTTATACTTGGGATTTCACTTTCCTTCTGTGATGAAAAGATGAGTCAAGAAGCTACAAATGACACGGAGTCAAAACTCACCACAGGCTGTATCTTTTGTTGAGTAGTTGAATTCATGAGGAGCAGATTTTAGACATAGAGCCAACTGGAAGATGTAGTTAGAGAGGGGCTTCAATGCCACCCATGTTCCAGGTACCCGGAGCAGAGGGTGTAGTTTTGGGGGTGATGCCTGGGAGGCACCATGGACAGCTCCTGCTGCCCCCTAAACCTCACCCCCAACCCATTGGACCCTGTGCTGCCTGGGGAGGCCCATCCTGACCTCTGGTCACAAGTCCCCCAGGGAGGGGGAAATTTGCTTCAGTCCCCAAGGAGGCTCTTCACAGAGAGATATGAAGTGTGAGAGAGGCAAGACTCTCTAAGGAAAAGGTTGGGATTTTAGGGAGTTTTGTTTGTTTTGGGAACTTTGAGGTTTATGTTGGTTTTGTTTTTTTCTTCAAGGATTATTGTAAAGCTGATTCTCCTCCAAATGGTTCTGCCATGGTGCAAGTGCTGAAAGAAGTGCTGCTGATGGAAAATGTGCAATTATTTCTCAAATTCAGAGTGGTTAAAGGAAATGGAAACCCAGCTGGTATAAACAGTTTTCATCAGCCAGCAATTCCCTAGGATTTGTTACATTAACAAAAGATTCATTTTCACTTTCCACCACTTCCTGGCATAAATCGTGAAGCATTTCAATTGTCTTTGGATAGTGTTTCCTGTCTAGATTTATTTTCATCATCTTGTTTAGGCCCTGAATCTTTTAAAGCTTTCTTCTTGCAATTGTCTGAGAGTTTCAGTTCGGATACATCTCCATGTTCTCCTTTCAAGTGGTATATACTACAACCAACACTGACAGAGGACTTGTTCATTCCAATGTTAAGTAGCAGCATTTTGGATACTTGGGCTCAGACAGAATTTTGAAAATATCAAAGTAGAATTCGTAACGGACTTGTGACTGAAGCATTCAGATTTCCTTTAAAAAAAAGATAACTGATTTTGCTGTTCACAGGTACTTAGCACGAGCTTTAAAAAAATAATATCGTAAATACATGTATTCATGGACTAAGTTTTTATTAAGACATTGTATATATCAGTTTTGCTATTCTGTGCAAAAAAAAAATTAAACAGAGAAGCTAGTAATTGAACTTGAGTTCATTGAGGGTCTTTGCACAACAAGGATTGCAGACTTCATCTTGGAATTTATTACTACTGTAGAGAAAATAGAGGCCTTTTTAAATAAATCAACGGCATAGACAATAAAGACTGCTTAAGAGAAATAGGATTTATTGCTAATGGAAGATGAAAATGATAGAAATCTTTCATCGGTCTAATAATTTGATTAGACCGATACGGAGAAGGCGGAGCTACTGAATGCTGCCTTTGCTTCAGTCTTTTCTGCTAAGGCCTGCTCCCAGGAGTCCCAGACCTTTAAGACCACAGAGGAAGTCTGGAGGAAGGATGATTTTGCCTCTCTTGATGAGGATTGGGTCAGAGATCAGTTAAGCAAATTGAACATCCACAAGTCCATGGGCCCTGATGGGATGTACCTGTAAGTGCTGAGAGAGATGGCAGAGGTCATTTCTAGGCCACTCTCCATAATCTTTGAAAGGTCCTGGAGAACAGGAGAGGTGCCAGAGGACTGGAGGAAGGCCAATGTGATTCCAGTCTTCAAGAAGGGCAAGAAGGAGGACCTGGGTAACTATAGGCCAGTCAGCCTCCCTGGAAAGCTGATGGAACAGCTTGTTCTTGGCACCATCTCAAAGCATGTTGAGAAAAGGAGGCTTATCACGAGTAGTCAACATGGATTCAACAAGGGGAAGTCATACTTGACTAATCTGATAGTCTTTTATGATAGCACAACTAGATGGATAGATGAGGGGAGGGCAGTGGATGTGGTCTATCTCGACTTCAGCAAAGCTTTCAATATTGTCTCCCATGGCATCCTCGCAGACAAACTTAAGTGCAGATTGGATGATTGTGTGGTGAGATAGATTTGGAACTGGCTGAAGGACAGAGCCCAGAGAGTTGTGGTCAGTGGAGCAGACTCTAGCTGGAGGCCTGTGACGAGTGGTGTCCCCCAGGGGTCGGTACTAGGTTCAATGCTGTTTAATATTCTCATCAATGACCTGGACGAGGGGATGGAGTGTACCCTCAGCAAGTTTGCTGATGATACAAAACTGGGAGGAGTGGCTGACACACCAGAAGGCTGTGCTGCCATCCAGAGTGACCTAGACAGACTGAAGAGCTGGACAGGGAGAAATTTAACAAAATTCAGTAAGGGCAAATGTAAAGTTCTGCATCTGGGGAAGAACAACCCCATGGATCAGTACAGGTTGGGGGCTGATCTGTTGGAGAGCAGCTCTGAGGAGAAAGACCTAGGAGTCCTGGTGGACGAGAGGACGACCATGATCCAACAATGCACCCTCATGGCCAAGAAGGCCAATGGCATCCTGGGATGCATTAGAAGGAACATGGCCAGCAGGTTGAGAGAGGTTCTCCTCCCCCTCTACTCTGCACTGACGAGACCCCACCTGGAGTACTGGATCCAGTTCTGGGCACCCCAGTTCAAGAAGGACAGGGAACTACTGGAGAGAGTCCAGTGCAGAGCCACTAAGCTTATTAAGGGAGTGGAACATCTCCCTTATGAGGAGAGGCTGAGGGAGCTGGGTCTCTTTAGCTTGGAGAAGAGGAGACTGAGAGGTGACCTCATTAATGTTTATAAATATGTAAAGGGCAAGTGTCAGGAGGACGGAGCCAGGCTCTTCTCAGTGATGTCCAATGATAGAATAAGGGGCAATGGGTGCAAACAGGAGTATAGGAGGTTCTGTGTAAACATAAGGAAACACTTTTTCACAGTGAGGGTGACAGAGCACTGGAACAGGCTGCCCAGGGAGGTTGTGGAGTCTCCTTCTCTGGAGATGTTCAAGATCCGCTTGGATGCGTTCCTGTGTGACCTAATCTAGGTGACCCTGCTCTGGCAGGGGGGTTGGACTCGACAATCTTTCGAGGTTCCTTCCAGCCCCTAACATTCTGTGATTCTGTGATTCTTTGACTTCTGTTACTTTATATATTTGCATATGGGAATGTGTTTCTACTGTGATAATATTTCAAAACCAGTTGAAGACAGGAAAAAGGTTCTCATTGAATGTGGGAAATCAGGCTTGCAGCTCCAGCATTCAGGCATCTTTATTACCCTGGTCAGCTTTTTTCCTTTCCTTTTTCTGGATGGAATATTAAGTATCATGGAAAAAGAGATGCACCAGTCTCAAAACTACAGTAATATTTTGAAGTACAATAATATTTATGAAGAAAGACAAAGCCAAAAAATTAGGAAAAGTTTAAGAACATTATTATATAAAGGTATATATGGTAGGAAAGAAGCTATTAAAATGTTGCAGGCAGGATTTAGATAGGGAAATATACAAAGAACAAAAAAAAGGGAAAGAATGTGAGATGAAAGAGATGAAGGGACTATCATCAAGAGATAGTAATTGAAATTGTGATTAAGTGGTAATATGATAACTGTTCTACTGGGCTGATCACAGAGAAGATTGTACTCTGCAACTAGAATACAATAAAATGCAATAAAACTGGATTAAAAAAATATCAAGAACAACCAAACATATAAAAATATTTAATACAAGCATTTGAATTTTGGAATAGTCTGAAACAAAGAAGAATACTATGCTTCAATGGCAGCTCTCAATATTTTATTAAAATACACTGTTGTCTAAACAAATATACTTTTAAGAAGTGTTGGAAAGTTCTTCGCCATGACAGGATTACCTAGGAGACTCGATAAGGCAATCCCAGCTTGTGAATGATACTAAAAAGCATACAGTTTTATAAAACATTTTTTTCCAAAAGTGTAATGATTTTCCAATCAGGAGCTGTGCATTTCATACCAATGACATACACAAAGATATATGTGAATAGAAATGAGTTGTAAGGAAAATCAGACTCAGCCTCTGATTTCTCAAATTCCTGGCATCATTGCACGTGCTTTAAAAAATGAAAATACTCATCCTCTTTATCTCTCTGCCATAAAAGAAGTCATTCCAATAAAAGATATCAAAAGATCTGGGCATCATAATGGCAGAACTGGAGTCTGTCATCTACTGATCCACTGACTCAGAGGGGCCAGTGTGTAGACAGAAGAGATCTGTGGTTTTCTAGTGTTTATTCTGGAGCAGCTGGAATTCACACTTACTTTAATAGAGTCAACAGTCAATTCTCTACTTACCTACTATAGGAATATAAGTTCTAATGACAAACTATGGCCAAGTGGACCATAGCAGCGTGATGAACTGTTACACCAGAAAAGATCATAAACTAGTGACCCATTCAGGAGGTAAAGCACAAAGGAGTGGAGAAGGTCTGAGCATTGAACCCACACAACTCCACGCTTTCCTGATTAGTACCTGAAGTATTTATATATATATATGTAAGGGCAAACGAACTCCAGCCCCAAGCTTTCAGTGTGTATGTGTATGTTTATGTCTATTGCTTTCATAGGTCTTAAAAATAGAGCACAATTGGCATGCCTAGAAACTTCACAGATTATTTAAAATATTATTCTCGAGGGCAATGCTGTCAATTTTTCAGTGAAGAGCTAGCAAATAAGCGTGACTTTGAAATCCTCATACTAAATCCTATAAATAAAAGTATAAATAAATATTGTTTATTTTATGTACAAAGGCTATAGCCTGATAGGAATAAATTATGCAGCTCTAATTATGTACAGCTATAGACTTTGTATGTAATTACAGCTGAATAATTTATTCCTATCAGGCTCAGAAAGTTTTAACAGCTCTATTTCTTTTCCTTCCCTTGGACAAGCTGTTTAGAGAAAGAAAGTGCCCAGATGCTTAAATGGCTGAAACTTGTTCCAGTCTCAATTCTAGTGGCATTTCAGAAATTATATTGCTTATGATTATGTTTGATATTATGAAGTTATTTTCATAGCATTTACCGTGAAAATGACTGTATCATTAGTGAGTCCATGAGTGAGGATGCAGCTCACTGAGATGTTTATAAAAGCCTTATAAAGGAGACAGAGGCACATAAACTAGGAGAGCATGAGAAGCAGGCAGAATTTTAAAGCACAAGAAGCTGACTGCTTTGCTCTAAGGTGTCAGACAGCACAATCCATAGGCTTACTGTCTATTTACCTAAGCAATAACAGACATCTAGGGAAGGATAAATAAGAAAGAGGGATCTCACCTTCTGGGAGCTGAATGATTTCTGCTGATGTGTACTATTTTTCATTTCGCTTTTTTAGGGAAAAGAGCGGGATGTTTATGTCATTGCTGGGATTGTGCCATGTTACTTATAGAGCTGGAAAGGTCACAGCTTCAGTGGGATTCAAGGAACAGAGGTGCTTAGGCCACACTGGACCCAGGAGAGCACTAAGAAGAAAGGAGAATCTAGCTTCCAGCAGCAAGCCTGAAACAAAAAAATCTGCCCCATGGGAATATATCCAGATCACTCAAAAAAAATGCAAAACTCTAAATACTGGCCAACCTCCAGAGGTTTAAATACCTCCCATGCAAAGGCTGGATGCAGTACTCCAGAACCACCCTGACAATAGTGTGTGCAAGATTTTTCTGCTACCAAAGGAAGATGAATATTTTTTTCCTTCCCTCTCTGATAAGCAGGGCAATAACTTGTTCCTATGTGACACAAGCTATTACCACTGTTCCTAGTTATGAGCATGAATTTAAATATAACCTCTGAGCATCTCTTCCACTCTGCTAGACACAACTGTAAAATTAAGGACAGATTCACAAGTCATAGGATTTGCAACAGTTCCCGATTAGGGATGGAAGACCAAGAACTAAAGATGAAAAAAGTAAAATACTCTGAAGTGATTAACTGCAATTCATTAACCATGCATAATCCCAGCCTCCCAAGAAGCAAAAAGCATTTTTTTTGGTTGTTTTTGCACTGACATGAGGACAGGGATTAATCCTGGCCTTGTTGTATTCAGCTGAACAGACATAAATACACCAGCATCTGCTCAGATTGATGCTTAGATGAATAAATCGCAGCAGGCAGACAGGATTGCAAGTGTGCGTCTCTCCCAAGGCACATATCCCACTGCTTGGCATAAGGATGCCTTCACTCAATGTACTGCCTGTTCTGAACCCCACCTTAAGGTGCCTTTCTCTGTCCCATGCCCTGTAGGAGAAACCTGGCTGAAAACCGATTTCATCTTCCATAGTTGGCTGTTGCTTTAAAGATTGTTGTCTTTTTGGCTTATACATGTAGGCACCTTTGAGACTTCCCCTCAGCTGTGCTGAAATTAATTTTATTGTGCCTGGGTATCTGATAAGCCAACTTCTATGATAGTTTCACGTAAGGAAGCGAGCCAGACAAAGCCATAGATGACATAGCTGAATACCAAGGCCCACAGGGAGGGCAAAACTGGGAAAATGATCCTAATCATTTCTTGCACCCAATGTGAGATGGGTAGAATCACCTGAAATGTTCAATAGCAGTAATTCATCAATATTTTTAGTAGCTTGAATACTGACTGGTCACTGTTCTGGGAGATCCCTATGGATCTCCCCTTGGCAAGATGAGGCTTCCTGTGTCTTTCATCTCATTATCTCAAAGCACTTTGCAGATGCAAAATGATTTGCAAAGCAATTCTCATTATCTACATTGCACAGATAATTAAGGCAAAGGGTAGAGAGGCTTACAGAATACTCCTGGGTCGCTCAGATCAAGCAAACAAATGCCCTGCATATAGATGATAAACACTCAGAAAAGAAGAAATTTCTTTGAACATTAAGGTGATACCTTGCCCTGCATATTTCATAAGTAACATCTGACTATATTGTCCCAAACGTGGGGGAAAGTGTTGCATTTCTGCCTCCTGGACATGATGTGCCCAGCTGTTGGCCAGTTGTGTCGGGCTCCCAGGACCTTCCCTCTGGGAACAGCAGGACGTGCTTCTCCTCATTTCCTCTAGACCAGATCATTCTAATTGGTCACTGCTGCCCCTTGGGTGTCCTACATAATTTGTGTGTTATCAGAAGTGTTTTGTGTGGCCACAGACATCCATTCAGGCACTTTGCTGGACAGGAGTGATAGGTGTAGTGGACATCCCAGTAAAATAAGTGTTTTGTGACTGCTGTCACAATGCTGCTAATAACAGTAAATAGTAAACCACGTGAATCTCTGCAGACAAGTATAGATAGCGCCTGTTTGGCACCAGGAGGTGCTGGTTCTTTTTGGATCTCAGAAAGAAAGGTTGCATAATGGTCTGTTGCTGTTGCCTTTGATAGAAAGGTGTTAATAGGCATGTCTTTCTGATGAAGTCATTATTTTGTCCATTCGCCTTTTAAGTTTATGTCTTTTCACGCCTTGCAGGTTGACTGGCTCTCTTAGCATGCTGTGACTCAGATCAAGGTACGGAGGACAGTCTTTTTCAACAGCACATTCTGCAAAAATCTCTGAAATCCTGTTAAGCCTTATCAGCAGAGTGAGCCAGGAGTCTCCAGGGGAGGCATCAATGGCCGTGATAAGACCAAAACTCTGCTCTTTCTGCCTCACACGAGTAAAGGCACTGAAGGGTGTTAGAGACTTTCACTTTGTTGCTTTTCACAACTAGCATAGTGAATAAACATCAGTGGGGATTTTTACCTGTTTAATGTGGAATATACCAAAATGTGTTTCGTTATTGACATGCTTCAAAAATATATGTATTTCCCATATCTATCTGTTGCACCATAGAACTTTGAAGTGGCTCCATTTGAATGCTGATTCCTCAGGAGGATTACTGCTTAGATGGTTGTCTCTACATATAGAAAATGTGTTCCAACACAAGCTAAAACCTTCAGGCAAGAGAGATTTTCTGTAAATGCCAGCTGGGATGTGAGTCCTGTCTATTGTTACTCAAGTCTAATACTTCTAGATTTCTAATTTCTTGTAATGCAAAACTACAAGTAAAATCCAATATACTGTTTGATAGACATATTTAAATATTTGAAATCACGTAGATTGAATTCAATATCATTCAAAGCCTGACTAATGCAATTTGTAGACAAATTTAATCAAGTAATTTCCTCAAAGCTTATTAGCCAGTCTGAGTTTAAACTGATTGAAGTGAATGAATATGAGGCTTTTGAAGCTCAGATCCAGTGCTTTGCAATGTCAGGTAATCTGTGGTTTGAGAGCAGATAAAATAAATAGTCCATGTTTTTGTCCTAGCAAGTGCATGGAAGGCTCAACTAGTCATCTTTTCACAAAGTTAAATGCATTTTTTTTCCCCAGCAAATTCTGACAGGCTATTTTTATCTTGCCGTAAAGGTGACATCTTGCATATTAATTTCTGTGAGATTATTAACACTTTGAAAGATAATGAAGTTGGGCTGTTTCATAAAGTTGATCCCAGAATAAAAAAGCTTGACATTTTTAGGGAAACTGAGTTTTTGAATGATGTTGTGCTAGGTCTTCAAAAACATGACATGGAAGAATTAATAATTTTGAAGATACTAGAGAAGAAGATTGTGTGAGGTTTAGCTACTGATAGTGTATTTTTTTCTCAATCCACAAAGGTCAAGCTCTGCAAGAGTTTTTCAAAAGCTGTTTCTTTACTTAAATAATTAAATGTAAGGTGTAAAACAGTTTGCTGGGGCATGCTATGAAGTCAGATGGCAGGTACAACAGTCAGGAAGGGCTGGTAAGAATTCAAATGTTTAATTTGTGAAAGATTTTGCAAAGATAACAAGTGTTTGTATAGAAATGTTACCCATGAAGGACTCACATACAAAATTAGCATTATAGAACCTCAGATAATGCCTGCTTAGATCAGGAGTTTCCATATTTAACAGTATATTTAAAGCTCATCAAAGAATGCTCTTTATTTAGTTAGACAAAGGTAAAATACAATTCCTAAGGAGAGCAGATGGAGAGGTGCTCTGGTAAAGCTGCTGAAGAGAAAAGAATGGTCGAATTAGTGAAATTTCCAAAAGCCCTATCTCCTGAATCAAATCTTTTTTTTCCATGGGGATTGCTATAGTAGCAGTTCTTGCTTATATAGAGCTCCTTTAACTAGAATTTCCAGAGCAAACTCCTGCTACTGCAAACAGCACAGCTAATGTTTAGTCCTAGTGCATCAATGGGAGATGAAAAACCCTTGGGCACTTTGTGAGGATTGCTACTGAGATGTAAATTCCCTAATTCTGGTAAGTTCAAAAGAAAAAGACAAAAGGAATGGAAAGGGAATGACCTGACACATTATGGCTAAGGTTATTCTTTAAGGTTTGTGGACTTCTGAAAGATATCATCAGAAATGCCTTTGATATGAATATAAACAAGTATCAAAGCAACAGCATTATCATTTATTTCCATTTATTTTTAAAAACCTTCAAGCTTCAGTGAAAGACTGTGAAGAAACTGATGATTTCTGCTTCTACAGTACGTGATCCATGAAGATCGTGAAGAGCAAGCAAAACAGATAATATTGAGAGCAGCCATTTTATTTCAAGGGAAACAGTCTGAACAGGCTTTCTCAAGAGAATAGCTGGATGAATGACCCATTAATAAAAGCAGTAATATGATAATTCTGTCCTATATAGTTCTACTAATCACATTCTAGATAATTTTTAATTACTTGAAGCATGCATTTATAAAAAAAGTCACAAGAAAAAACTATTAGCTACTTTATAAATATAATGGATTCTAGTTGTTTACAGTTTAAATAAGTTTTTCCCTCCCCAGTTTAGAAAGATTGCGTTAAAGCAATGAATGTTATCTTGGGCTGTTTTTGTGGGCAGTATTTAACATTCCTTATGCTGACTGATTAGTCACAGTGACACATAGTCTGGCACAACAGGTATAATTTGGAGAATAAAACAATTGGTCATGAGAATCTACTGTCTGCATTATATGCATTTTATGGAGGTTTATTTTAGAGAGATCTTGTAGTCTAGTCTTTAGACTGAATGCCCCTTAGCTGTATTTCTGCACAATATCTTCCAGCTTTTTTTCAGCTGAAAGGAAACAAGAGGATGTGTTTCAAGACTGTTCCACATGGTAAACTGAAACACAGCAAGGACAAACAAGTAGGATAGTTGTTTCCAATTGCATGTCTAAACAAATATGCTGTTGTAGACAAAGCCTGTGACAAGAAATGGACATATTTGTAGCTTCCTGCCCTAAAAATGTTCGGCTGCATGTAGCACGTCTAATCTGAGGAATGATGTCTACCTGCTGGACATGAATTGCTGAAGTAGAGAAGTCACGTAGGTGTTGTCTTCAGGGGCACATCTTCAGCTTGACCTTATTCCTTGTTTTCAAGGATATGGTCTAGCAGTTATCTGTCCAGCCAGTCCCAACTGGTTGGAACTTTCTCCAAAGCATGTTTAAGAAAGTGCAAAGCCCTCTGGAACTACATGCACCAAGGGACTTCCACATCATGTTAGTAGCTTCAGTGAAAACAGGGTGAAATTAGGCTATGATAGTTGTTCACATCATGGTTAGAAACCCCTGAAATACTGTGATACATTCTGAGTCCTTGGGTTTGTCCACACTGAAGTCAGAAATTTAAAAAGTCTTGGTGAAACTGGCTAACTGAAAATGGCTAACACCTCATTTTTAGCAAAATCATAAAAAAAATCAGGTATTTTAATCTTGTTAAAAAGATGGAGATCTGAACTTTGTTTAGAGCTTTTTGGAATATAAACTGCAGCTCTATCTATTGACAGATGAACTGAGTAGCATTTCAAACTGTATTAGTCTTTGTAAGCACAGTTAAAATATCTTAATGCAAAAAAATAATGCGCTTCCATGTTTTTAGAATCATAATATACTTCTCAGTTACCTGTATGTTTTTTAGATTTACTCTGAAAAGAGAGGTGGTTTAGCATTAATGAATAAGAGATATATTGGTTAAAGCAGCTTCTAAGTAACAGATTATAAAGTGAAAATTATCAGAAAAGACACAGAAAGTAATTTCTCTAGATGATTTCAGAAAGCATAGCAAAAAGGATGGGAGCACATAAACTAGACTCCTAAAACTTTTCAAATGCTGACAATAAAATTTGAGAAATAAATTAATATGGATGAATGGCAGAGGGGAGAGAGAGGGAAAAGAAGTCAAAAGGAGCAATAAGCAAAACCTTTAACAAAAATGTTGTTCTTATATACTTACACAGCAAGAATGAACTAGTGGCAGAATATAATCACTCAAAATCCTATAAAATCTAGCAAAAAAGTGCATTTAACACATCAAAAGAAATGAGTAGAAGTGTTCTGTTTACAGAATGGTCTGTAGGATAGGTGACATGTATGGATATATAAATCTCAGTAAAAAACCATCAGAAGATCAGCATTTAATCTGAGTACAAAGCTGTCTAATTGAGCCATAAAAACCCACACACAAACAGTTCTTACTCTTTTCACTACCACTGAATTGCCTGGGTGACTTAGGCTTGTAAGGACTCAGCAGCAGAAGCTGTTTTCAACTGTTTCTTCATTAAGGTGAAGTTTTTTTCTAAATATATCCCCGGGGCTGATGCTGATGCCACTTACCCAGCAGTAAAATTCATGGTAGGTGTGGTTGCTGTCAGGCTGGGCAATGTCTCGAATTCCTGGCATCGCTGAGCAGGAGATCCCTTGAGCCACCGCTGCCCGTGATGTCCTTCCCCGAGCAGTGTTCCAAAAGAAGGGGCAGAGGTGAAGGCAGCCAGCCTGCAGGCAACCCAGCGGGATAAGAGAGGCAGCATATGCAGCTCCCCACCTGGGCCAAGCAGCACCCACAGCATCTGGCTGTGGTTTAGCTCCCTCTGTCCAGAGCGACCGACCCATTGGCCGCACTGACTTTGATATCAGCCTTTATTGACTTGTCACAAGAAGAAATAGGTCAGCTTTAAACTGTGAGAAGTCTTGTCAGCGATGAATATTCTGGTAAACTGCTCAGAAGATAGAGTGCAAGTCACTGCAAAGGCAGACAGTTTTGTCGCTCACTGCATGCTCCTACTCCTTAGCGTGTCTTTTACCACATTGGGTGCCCATAGCATAAAAAAGCTGCATAAGGTCATAGAGTGCAAGTCACTGGGGTTACTATTCAATAGCCACAGACGTAAGACTTTGTTGCATGTGTTCAGGACTTTACTGGCTTGTTCCTAAAGCAGAGGAATCTCAGAGAAGCTCAGAGGAGCACTCTTAGGGCCTAAATCCTTAAAAGTACTGAGGTAGGTAAATTTACATTTGAGAGGGAGCAGGATACTGAGTGAAATCCAAGAGCTAGTTCTAGGGCGATTAAACTGCACCTGTGTTGCAAGCACCAAATTCAGCAGAGATCCAAAAATCAAATTTTCCCACTCCCAAATGCATATCTTGCATCTCAGATACTGAATGAAAGAAACCTTGTGCACTGAGGCACATCACCTTGACTGGACAGACCATCGCTGTGTCACATTTTGATCTGTTTTCTTCTGTTCACTTGGTGCACTTTAACTGCGTTTTAGGAGAGTAGTGAAATGGTAGCCTTTTCATTTTTTTTCAAGTAACAACATCCTTCCCACCTGACAGCAGCAGACCTAGCTTAAGGTATTTGCTCTGTGCAAATACCTCCTAGGGTGGTTTGTAAGTAACACTTGATGACTCCAACCTCTTTGTCCATGGTGAAGAGAGAGCTGCACTGTTCCTTCTGAAATGGTGTACTTTTCTTTTTTCCTAAAAGAGGAAAAAACAGATGTCTAAAAAATTCATCAACACAAATGAAGTTATTTCAATTTTCATGTAGAAGGGCAAGCTTAACTGTTTGAACAGTTAGGGTTTTATTGTCAAAAAGACATTCTGGCTGATTCAAGTTTGCTACTTGGTTTAGTAAAAACAGAAAAATATTAACTTCTCTTTATTTCTATCCAGGCTCAGCATTTGAAGTCAGTAAAAATCCAACAGGATAGTTGGGTTGTAGTGACCAGGAATCAGTTCCCTCCTCTGCATACTGGTATGTCAACACATAGCTCTTGGAAGCGAAGGGTACAGGATATTCTGAGTTGTTCCTGAATAGCTCCTTCCGCTCCCCTTTGCACTAAGTAAGTAATCTCATAGGACGTATTTACTGGAACAGTATCTATAGAAGCATGTAATATATATACTACATATTTATTTATATGGGGCATGAGTCAAGACAGCCAACATGGCTTCACCAAGGGCAAGTCCTGCATGATAAACCTAGCGGCCTTCTATGATGGCATGATTACATCAGTGGAAAAGAGAAGAGCTACAAATGCTGTCTATCCAGATTTCTGTAAAGCCTTTGACATTGTCCTCCACAACATCCTTCTCTCTAAATTGTAAACATATGGGTTTGATGGGTGGACTCTTCGGTGAATAAAAAGTTGGATGGATGGTTGCATCCAGAGGGTAGTGGTCACCAGCTCAATGTCCAGATGGAGACTGGTGACAAGTGGCGTCCCTCAGGGGTCCATACTGGCACTAGTGCTGCTTAATATCTTCATCGATGACCTAGACAGTGGGATTGAGTACACCCTTGGCAAGTCTGTAGAGGACACCAAGCTGAGACATTTGATGTGCCTGAGGAACAGGATGCCATTCAGAGGGACCCACAAAAGCTTGAGAAGTAGGCCTATGTGAATCTTCAACAAGATCAAGTGCAAGGTCCTGCACCTAGGTTGGGGCAACCCCCAGCTGCCCCATAGGGGATGGTGAGATTGGAGGCAGCCCTGCAGAGAAGGACTTGAGGGTACTGGCAGATGAAAAGTTGGACATGAATGAATAAAGTGCACTAGCAGCCCAGAAGGCCAACTGTATCCTGGGCTGTATGAAAAGAACCACATCCAACAGGACAAGAAAGATGATTCTCCCCCTCTACTCTGCTATGGTGAGACTCCACCTGGAGTACTGCATCCAGCTCTGGAGTCCTCAGCACAGTAAAGACATCAACCTGTTGGAGTGGGTCCGGAGAAGGGCCACAAAAATGATCAGAGGGATGAAACACCTCTCCTATGAAGAAAGGCCTGAGAAATTTGGGGTTGTTCAGTCTGGAGAAGAGAAGGGTCCAGGGAGACCATATTTCAGCCTTTCAGTAATTAAAGGGGACCTATAAGAAAGATGGGGACATTCCTTTTAGCAGGGCCTGTTGTGACAGGACAAGGGGTAATGATTTTGAACTAAAAGAGGATAAATTTAGACTACATATAAGGAAGAACTTTTTTAAAATGAGGATGGTGAAACACTGGAACAGGTTGCCCAGAGAGGCGGTAGATGCCCCATCCCTGGAAGCATTCAAGGTCAGGTTGGATGGAGCTCTGATCAACCTGATCTAGTTGCAGATGTCCCTGCTCACTGCAAGGGGTTGAACTAGATGACCTTTAAAGGTCACTTCAACCCAAATCATTCTATGATTCTATGATATATAATAGAAGAATGGGCATTGTTTATTCTCCCATTCTGTACAGACTTTTTCAAGATGAACAATTAAGATATTTCATGGTTTCACTCATTTCAATTTTTATCTTCAGCATCTTCTAGCTAATAGAACAAAGTTCATTAACCTGATGTGCAGACAGGTATTCTGAATACTGAACCAAATACTCAGCTGCTATAGTAACCATGCTTACTCCTGTACCTTTTTCATTCAGAAGTCACTCTTCTGATCCTAAACTGAAGCAGACACACAAAGCAGTTCCACCAAGTTTGCATTCTGATGGATGGAGTGTTAGCATTTATCTGCTTTCTGTGGGCACAGTATAGTGTTTTCGTGCTATTAAAAAATACTCTGTTGCTGATGTCATCACACAGGCTTCAACATTATCTACGGTTTGATGAAAATGGGGTAAAGAATTACATTTCAGTGTTTGCTCGGGCTGTGAATGGAATGTTTATGGCAACTGGAGTGTCTCAGCAGCAGAGCTCTAGCCAAGCAGAACATAGGGGATTTTTATTTTGAGCTTAGTTTTGGGTTTATTTTTTTTTCTGGTTTGGATTTAGTCTCACAAATCTTGCTACAATGTAAGATGTCATTAAATAATATTTTTGAGCTTGTCTTCTGTTTCCTATACCAATAAGTACTTATCATTTGGTTTGGGAAAGGTGTGTACCAGGCTAAAGCAGGAAATATCTGTGATTTAATGTGATCCACACATCTGCAATTTAGAGATGAACCTGGATTTCATGGACATGAGCTATGGGATGAAACTTGAAAATATGGTCCAACCAGTGTAGTCATCATATGCACTTAAACAGGGCAGGTTTTAAATCCAGTGAAAAAATGACAGCAAGTTTTAAATCCAGAAATTGTGGATCCTAGTTCAATTAGAGGCAGATTTCAGAAAGCATTTAGAAACTTAAATTTATCTGGGCTTATGGAAACATTTGACAGCTGCCAGCGCAGTTCACTCTGGAACATCTTGAAGGTCTATTGCATACCAACAAAAATCATGAACCTCATCAAAGCTTTATGCCAAGGTTCTGCTTGAACAGTTAGGGTAAATGGGAACTTGCACATATAGGTTAATCAAAGTTGCCTGTCAAGCACAGACTCATTCATTCAAAATCCCTTTGTCAGACATTGACTTTATTACAAACAAAAAAAAAAGTGAAAAAAAAAGTTTAAAATTATATGAAGCAGTCATGGCAAACCAGAAAAGCACTGTACCAGAATATTAAAGTGATACTGTCAGCTCAAGTACAGGCCAGTACAGACAAATGCCTTACAGACTGTCCCTCCTCACAAAAATAGACAAAGATATCGATCAACCAGGGGAAAACGTCCTCCAAAACTGGACCTACTGAGTGATGGAGCTTCTCCCACTGTATTGCAATAGGAGACGATGCCATGCAGGGGATGAGTGAAGTCTAACTCACAGGAGGATGACAACTTGGTTGGTGGCCACCTGAAGAAAAGAATGTCTTCAAGTACCAAAGCAATGCCTGGCCTCCAGTAGCTTTAAAAAAAATTAAAAAAATCAAAATTTCACAATTTTTCAAATTATTAATCAATGATCTAGACTGTATGTGCCAGATTGTCTCTGCTCACAGGCAGAGGCAGACATGCTCCATAGTGTATCATGTATCTTACTCCTCCAGGTCTGGGGACCTGCTGGAGGGCACCAACACTCCCTGTCTGGCTGCAGTTCTGAATTTCCTCACAGTTGGAACCTAGTGGTGTGCAGATGTTGTGCATACTCAAACCTTTTCTCCCTCTATGCAGTCAGGATGTGGCTGTGGAGCTTTCACAAAGAATATGGCCATGGAGCTTTTGCTACATACCAAGGAGTGGGTCTCAGAATAGGGACTGCCTACATGTTCCCTGTTCAAATGCATGATGAAAACACACCAAAGGCAGAATCATAGAATCACAGAATCACAGAATGTTAGGGATTGGAAGGGACATCTAGAGATCATCCAGTCCAACCCCAGGGCAGGCCACGCAGGAACACATCCAGGCGGGTGTTCAAAGTCTCCAGAGAAGGACACTCCACTACCTTTCTGGGCAGCCTGTTCCAGAGCTCCAGCACCCTCACAGGAAAAAAGTTTCTCCTCATGTTGAGGTGGAATCTCCTATGTTGTAGCTTGTACCCATTATTTCTTGTCCTATTACTGTGTACCACAGAAAAGAGACAGGCCCCTTCTACCTGACACCCACCCATTAGATATTTACAGACATTAATAAGATCCCTTCTCAGCCTTCTCTTCTCCAGACTAAACAGCCTCAGTTGTCTCAGCCTTTCCTCACAGGAGAGATGTTCAAGTCCCTTAATCACCCTTATAGCTCTTTGTTGAACTTGGCAAGTGCTTCAGAAAAGGTCTGAAAATTAGACAGACGAACTATATAAAGAACATCAAGACTCAAAGGAGGTAGTAACATCTGATCTCTGACATTACTCAGGAAAAAAAAAAAAAGGAAGGAAGTGTACTGTAACTGTATTACAGATGAAGCCACAGCAGCTGCTAGAAAAGGAACTGACTGGACAAATAAATCCCTTAGTAGACACTATATTGGTCAAATGCATGTGATTTCTCTTAATCCAGATAACTTGCCTGAAATTCAAGTTTTGTAGATTATTCAAGATAATGCAAGAACCTGATGTTTGAGTTGGGCATTTTCTTATTCTGGTTGTTCTGCAAGCTTTTATTCATAAGAATGGAGAAGGTCTTGTTTTCTTGGTTACAACAAAGATGGTCCCAGCCACTGTAGATATTTTCTTTTTCTCAACACAAGTGTCCTCTTTGCCAGGACCTGCAAAGACACTTGCTGACTCCTTCCCCATCCCACAGTTCTGCTCTTGCTGCCTTTGCAAGCTTCACCTACTAGCTATTTCACACTGCTCAGCTCTCCCTCTCCCCAGCTTGTACTCATGCATGTGAAGACACCCGCTTGCTTAGGACTATACTCAGCAAAGCATCTATTTCCAAGCACTTTGAAATTCCTGAGCTGCCTTTGCTCTTCTTGTATAAATCTGTGATGGGTGGTTGGAGAGTAATATTTACCTGCTGACTTTCAGGGAAGAGTTTATTGATTTCTCATAATCACTTTAAATAAAGTGATGATGCCCGGTAGCTTCCACGAGATCTAACACAGACTGTGGCAGCAGATGCATTTGACCTTGTCCGAGACATAAGGGTATCTTATAGTGCAGAAATTCACTACTCTTCATATATCTAAGCATGCAGATAGGTATCAAATGGGACTTACAAAACTGATAGCACCTATATTACTTCATTAAGCTGCCCCTCAGGACCTGATTCAAAATGATTGTAGTCATGGAGAAATTGCCATTGACTTCATTAGTATTCAGTTTAGATGATTGCTGCACACTCCTTTGCTGCCCTTCACTGTCTCAGTTCCTGTGACTTGAATTGTTCTCTCATGGCATTGCAAAAAAAGGATGGAAGTGTTGCCAGCAATGCATGGGAAATTGAATACTGGTCCTCCTGGTTTAGCAGTGTCTGTTTGGTACAAAAAAAAAAAATATTCTTTTTAAACCATAGTTCTGTTCATATCTTTAAAAGATCCCTATGTCTTAAAAACAGGTATCTAAACCAAAAGTGAAATATTTCAACTTGTTTGAAGAGGAATAAATGTGTGTGCCACTTACTTGCGAAAAATAATGAAAGCTCACCAACTGGAGTAGGCTGATGGAAAAACTATCCCGTGTACCTGCAGTAAACATCATATCCGTGGAAGCAGTGTAGAAGAATTAGATTTATACATCACTGCCAAATATATAAAATCTGCCTTCAGTAAATCTTTTCCAATATATCAAAATGTCTAATGACAAGCAGTTAATGTCAAAATCTCCTTCTCTAGCTGTCCTAGGCACCAAACTAAATATATTATTAAAACATGACAGAATAAAGTTACTTGCAGGGGACAAGTTTTTTAAGAGTATGTCATTGGATACTGTCTGAGTTAGAAAGTGAAAGAAGTATTAGATAGTTAGATAATAGATGAGATAATTAGATATTAGATTAGAGATATAATGTATATATGATATTAAAGATATTAGATGAAATATTCAATATTAGATAATTAAAGTAGATAGATTAGATATTTAGATATTAGGAATAAATTCGTCACTGTAAGGATGATGAGACACTGGAACAGGTTGCCCAAAGAGGTTGTGGATGCCCCATCCCTGGAAGTTTTGAAGGCCAGGTTGGATGGGACTTCGAGCAATCTGATCTAATGGGAGATATCCCTGCCCATGTCACGGGGGTTGGAACTAGATGATCGTTAAGGTCCCTTCTAATCCAAACCATCCTATGATTCTATGATCCTATGATTAAAGGCAAGATGGAATCAAGGAGTAAGAAACAGGAACAAGTTATTTTACATTTTTGTAGTGTCAGAGAGGGAAGAAGGAAGATAAATTGAAAACAAGTGTAGTGGTGCACAATTGGTATGCGATAGTGAATAGATAATTTTGAATTTAAAAGAGGAATACTGTGCAGAGAATTGCATCAGACCCAATGCCTATCCCAAGCTTACTGCAATGGGCTCTTACCCACAGGGTGATTAGCCTGACTGAGGAGTTATTTCCGGTATCTTCCCTACTTGCACACAGTGGAGCAGAACCAGCTGCAGAAAGGCTGATCTCAGAAATGGAGAACTGCTATTAGTGGCCACGTCCCAGCACAGTGTAGGGAAGGCAGAGGCTGGCCATAAATGGAGGAAGGATCTCACTACTGGAAAGAAGTAAGGTTGTCAGTCAGATAGGCTTGTTCCCTTGGTCTGCCTCCTCAGTTTTAAATATACGGACATCAAAAATTTTCTATAGCCACGTGGGTGTTCTGAATGTGCACTGTTTCTAGCCAGTCAGTCTCAGAAGCACATATGAAGTGGTGCAGGACAACCAGTCAAATCTGTAACGCGCGTGTACAGCATGCATGTCACAACTGTGTAACGCCACTGAGAAACATCAGATTTCCTGCAACAAACTTCAATAGCCAATCGGCTTATGAGCAATAAGTCTGGCCCATCCCTGAAGTGTTATTCAGATGGCACATGCACCCTGTGTGTTTGGGATACTCACAAGGTTCTGCCAGATGGATTGGCTGGAGATTTACATGACAAATGTTTGCCAACCGTGGGCTGTGAACAAGCTTAGTAGTTAGCATTAGGCACCCATGTAAGAGATGAAGTGTACCGCTGATGTAGGATTCATTTGATAAAACACAGATGTCTACATTTAACCTTTTCACGAGTCCATTTGCAACTGGTAGAGAAAAAAAGTGGCACTTCTAAAGGTTAGTCTTCTTCTAAAGTAGGCACTGAAACAAGGTAAGATGACTACAGTGTCTATGCTGCATACAGCAGTCCAACAGGCACATGTCTGAAAATAGCAGTAAAAAATTTCAGCAGAATAGAAGTTTATGACATTTTAATGGGTTTTCTGGGAATTTGTTTGTTTGTTTTGTTTTTGTTTTGTTGGTTTTTTTGTTTATTTGGTTTGTTTTGGGTTTTTTTTTTTTTGTTTTAGTTTTTTTTTGTTTGGTTTGGTTTGTTTTTTTTTCATAGCAGTCTATAGGATTGAGAGTGGCCAATTAAAATTTAAAAAATACCTTCTGGCCAGGCATGCTTCTAAGCAGCTGCCACAAAGCCACGGCCACAGCATCTTTCACATATTTCTTGTGGGTGCAAACACTGCCTTTCTGCTACCCAGTTGCTCACCATGGCCTCATCCAGCTCCCACATTCTTCCCTCTGAGCAAAGAAAGACCCACTTTTTCCCCTTTCTTCCAGGCCAGATCAAACCTTAGCACTTTCCTAGTTGATCCCTGCTGCCTCTTAGGTGTCCTGTGCAGTGTAGGTATGTGGCTGGCTGAACTCACGCAGATGATACAAGACAGGAATTTTAGTTTTCTAGAATGAACAGCTGTAATGAAAACAGCTCCCTTTTGATTTAAGGGGATGTGTATTATTTCCAATAGGAATGTTGTCTTGTCTAAGGCTTGCAGCTGATTACAAATCACCTCTAGATATGGTGGACTGCAACTCCAATAGAAATTTTATCAATTTTGCTGTGTCTCAGAATCAGTGTGAAGCAGCTGTGTGTGATTGTACAGTAGTCTTTAACTATATAGTCATCTGTAATCAGTTCTGGCTTAAGTAGTTTCATAGATTTAAAATAGCTAAATTTTTCCCAGACTAGAGCATATACTCAGTTGTTATTGAGATACAGTTCATTTAAGCTCTTTGGCAGATTTTCAAATGTCATCAGAAGGATATATAAAAGTCCATGATAAGAAAAGTTAAAATATGTCAGGTATTTGAGATGCTTAAACCATCCTGTATAATATATGTCTCAATTTCTGCATGCAATAATGAGATAGTTCTCCCTGAATTTTGTTTTTTGAAGGGAAAAGCTTCTTAGATCTGATGTTAGCGATGGAGAAATCTCATTCAAGTTTAAATTTAAAATCTTTACTTCAGGAATGTTTTCATTAAATAGGAGGTTCTGTTCAAAATATGTCACCAAAAAATATTGTTTGTTATAGCTAAGGTCTCATACCTCAAGGTTATGTAATTCTTTAAATGCAAAATAACTGGTGAAATACGATTTATTAGAAGATATGTAAATATTACAGATTAAAAGATTAATTCAGTGTCATTGAAAGCCTCACCAAGGAATTTTGAAGACAAATTCAAACAGTCTGTACCCTTTAGATCTTTAAACTGATTTGCACAAATATGGTAAGTATTTTTGGGACCTCAATTCAAAACTTTACTATATGATTTACATTGATGATTTTCTGAATAGTACATTATTTTCTCTTTCTCACCATCAGAACATGTTAGTGATGCATATGACTTCGTTTTCTACTTCCAGCTGTAAGGTGAGTTGGCAGAGTTACCTTTTTTTCTCATATTTAAGAAAAATACTGTTTCCTTTCATTGTGAGAACATTTAATTTTCTTTCAAGGGTAGCTCTGTGAAGTTATTAAATTTCTTGAAGATAGACATACCAAATTGTCTAATAAAGTTTTGACCAAGATCAAGGACATTTAGCCTTTTAAGGGTAAATAGAAGTTTATGTGTCCTTTGTTTTGTTCTTTAAAAGCGTCCTTTAAAATGTAATGATTTCAATGATAACTTTCTCTAATTGCAATGATTTTTAAGATGAAGTGTTGAGAAAGGTTTTGATACTGCAAGTAGATTTGCTTCTGGTAATTGAAACACAAATCCTGCTCTTCCAGAGCAGATGAACTCTTTACAAGGTCTCTGGAGGCTATTACCCATATGAAGAAATCAGATGCAAAAACAATGCATTTGCAGTGCTTGTAGTTTCTGAAAGCAGACAGTGGGTATTTTGGGGAGTCAGAATTAAAGTCTGATTTGTTAAGGATACATTTGAACAGGTGAGTTTCCCAAGAGAGGTTCAAATGGAAAAGTATAATAGAGGCACTATGACCCAGGTCAAGGTGCTGGGTATGGGTAGGTGTGATGGCACCCACGTCAGGTTGCTGTGAGACAATGACAACACGGCCTGGTTGGTGGGAGTGGGACAGGCTCAAATTCCACAGGAAGATATTTTCCGCAGGGTTAGATAAAGCATCGATTCTAGTCCTCATCAGTTTCCTTCAAGCTTATGGTGATGAGAAAGTGTAATGGAGAAGATATTGCTGAACATGTTTTAGCTGAGGAATAGTAGGTGGAAGGCCTCTGAGTACTATCGTTGGTAACCACTGTCATTAAGATGTTCCTTCAACTTTTAAACTTGAGAAAATTGCATTTAATCTATACAAAGGCTGGAGGACACTCCTGGCTAGATTCCTTGGACTTAATGTGATAATTCCAGTCCAGTATCAAAATCTGAGGGTTCTCAAAATTGCTAAAATTCTCTTGAGACGTCACTTAAGTAATCTCAAAATGTCACGATTTTACAATGTACTGTATCTCTAGCTCTCCCAGGCCTCACTTAAACTCAAAGCTTGCCAATGCTGCTTTTCACATGCTAAAATAAAATATTAATCCTGTAGCACAGACCAAGCAGTGTGCTCATGGTCTGTTTTAAAGTGACCAAGGTGAAGCTGGATCACACTCTGGTCATTGACTTCAGGGCAAGCAAACATCTTCACATGAATAAACCATGTAGGGAGCACTGGCATTAGCTATTGCAAGCCTTCAAAGCCTCTCCGGTAAATTAAGAATTAGCCCAAAGGAAACGCTTTAGTGATGATAAATGCCATGAAGTCCTCTACATGGATAATTCAAAAATTATTTGTATTAACAGCAGGATCACATGCAGCAACAAACCTGAAACAATGCAATTCCCTAGCATATTTATTCCTACACAATGCTGTCATGCACCAAAAAAAAAATAATTTAAAGTGAGAAGTGAAAGTGAGATGAGGGAGGAGAACAATAAAATGTGTTAAGAAAAATAGGAAGTAAAATCATTATATCTACTTGATGGGTGGGTGGGCATGTGGGGATCAGCAGGCAGAGTGATGAGTGGATTCCTTAAGAACTGACTGTCTCAACAGTGTTCTTCCTCAATAATAGAAATACTTAAAATTCAGATTCCAATCATCCTCCAGTTCATATTGTTTCATTCTGCTAACATGCATTTTCCATTCAGTTAAACTACAAGAAATTTTAGAATTCTGTCCATGAAAAAATAATTGCATCACATTACTAAAGCACAACAGCTATTGTGCTCTGCTGTGGGTTTGACAACATATTGAGAGAGAGAGAGAGAGAGAGAATACCCAGAGAGGGATAAGGAGATGAAAAGGGAGGGGGAGAGGGAAAGGAGGAGAGAGAAGTTATCAGGAATAGTTTTAGTTATCAGGAATTTATGAATAGGAGTTCATATAACTTTAGACATTTTTTTTTCCTTGGACATTATGCAGTATAAAACAAGTCAAACAAATCACAGTTAAGGACACATAGAGGAAGACTTAGAAATGAGAGGGAAAGAGCATAATAAATTCACAAGGCAATGAGGAATTACACGCTTTTCATGTGACATTCTGATTAGTTCATCTTTCATTCAGATGGTCTTTGGGTCTGCAGAATTTCCCTCATCCTTCAATCCCTACCTCTGCTTATCCTTCCCAAGTTTATGCTCAGTGAAGTGGCAACCCTACCTCCAGCCAAAGAGGACTAGCTAGGACGATTACCAAAGAGGCTTAAGGTCTGCTATGTCATTTGCCTTTAAACTCCTGGCTGAGCCCTTTGCCCTGCAACAAAATCAAAAAAGTCTCTGTAGATAGGTATGAGAAAACAGGTGAGCCTGGTGACCAAAACGTTGAGCTTTGTTTTTCACACTGAAACATTAGAAGCACCTAGGACTCTGCAGCAGGTTGGCTCATGAAAGGACAGTCTAGACTGCAGACCTCAATGGATGGGGACATTCACACTACATTCACACTAACACTTTTTAGCCACTCAGTGCAGGATCTTACAGTAGGAAGATACCTCCCCTGAGACTCCCTGGGAACAGCTCCTCTTGCTGTGGACTGCTCAGGGCAGGATTTTGGCTTGGGCACCCTGAGCTGCTCCCTCTTCATTTTGGCATGCAGGCCAGATGCCCACAGAGCAGGCAAGTGAAGCTTCTGCCCTTTGCCCTTGCTGCTCCTCCGGTCATGGTATCATTTGCATTAATTCAAAGTGCCTTGCCACTGGAGACTAGAAAAGGAGAGCTTTTCTTTTTCTTTTTGAAAAGATGAGTTGTCTTATCCAAGAGAAACAGCTACTTTGTCAATATGCATTATTAAATCACTCTTTGCGTATAAAATTAAGAATATAAGAAAATACTTGAGAAACAATGGTGCCAGACTCAGGCTGCCGGTAATCTTTTTGTTTTTGTTCCCGAGAACAGAATATTGCTTTGAGAAAATATGTTTCTTTTCTACTCTTAGGTTCCTCTTTCTTTAAGTTAGTTATATATTTAGCTTCCCTTAAAAGTTCCGTTTCCTGAGTTTTGTTTGGTTGTTTTGTTTTGTTCTTTTTCCTTTCAATACATAAACCACTCTGTCTTTCTGTGAGATGTATAAACTGATTTTGGTATGCTGTTGACAAAAATAAATGAAACTGAGGTTGTTTAAAGAAACTTTCTTGTGGTCCATGACAATAAGAATTACTTTATTTTTTTTTAAAGCAGAAATATTTTTTTTAATATATGTGTATACACACATATACATATCACATACACATACACATATCTATAAAACTGCTCTGAGATTAGTGTCTTTGATCAAAGGGTGGAGTCTCAGAAGGTCTGAGGCTGAACTCCACTGCAGCTACTCTTTGCGGAGGTGGTTGCTCTTCTTTCTCTGTCACGTGTAGAGCTACCCTGCTGCTGTCCCATGCTTTGAGACCAGGGTTAGAGACAGAAAGGGTGCACATCACACCTCAGAGCCTATGCGTACACACACATACAGCCACATCAGTCTCAAGGAAATTCAAAACCTAAAGTATCCGTAGTCCAGAAGATTAGATTTTCTGCCAGGCACTTTCTAAGGGACATCACTTCAACGCAGGATTTCATTCACAGCTAGCCATGAGAAGCTGAAGCAGTGTCTGGGAAGAAACAGTACTAAAAGAGAGTCTGCTGTCTTTGATTTACTTCTCAAAATGCATGTGGCAACTGTGATTGGGAAGTATCTTACAGACATTGTTCCTGGTCCTTAAAAATGTGTTTAAGAAGCATTGCCTGTGGTTGAAACATTATTCCTTTTCTTAATTGGAAAAAGTCAGAAAATAGGATACATAGGGTGGAGGATAAGTATTACACAACTAAAGTCATGTCATAATGTACTCTTCATGTGCATCACTTACTCTGGGACATGTTTCACAAAGTTTACAAAACTCAGAATTTTCTTTCAAAGTGCAGCACGTTCCCCTTCCAGCCACTGCTGAGCTGAGTGGACATGCCCACCTACAACCCACTGGCAACACCCACATGCTTCCCTCTCCCTTTCCAGACGCAACTGAGATGCACATCAAAACCAAAGCCCAAGATAGTCATCCACATGAGGAGCTTCATCTTTTCTCATGCCAGATGCTAGAATGGGCCTTGCATAGAATTACAGGCGATATTCAGGGTGAAGCAACAGAAAATGTGGTTCCAGTGATATCACAAGGCTGGAAGCTAAAGCCACTAGCTGCTACTTCCTTTTTCACCATACGGGTGTCTAAGTTTCCTGGAGTTAAGTATAGGTTATATGTCACTTCTCCTTCCTCCTTGGGAAAGAGCCCAAACTGCTGATTGGCTTTCAAACATAGTCCAGCTGTGGGATTTTGATGAGCTGATGCCACTGCTGCATGAGGCAGGTTTTAGGACATAATAGCTTCTGTCACGGTGACGCTGTGATACATCTGAGAGGAGCACGTGAGGTGAGAAAATGTGTGGAATTATGGAAGGGCTTTGGGATTTGTTTTTTTCCAAAGGAGCAAGGGTCAATACAATTCTTTTTTGGAAGTTCTTGCTTTTGCATCATGAATGGGATTTCAGGATAGATAAACAAAAGCACAGCTCCGTGATTGAAACTCTCCTAGGTTAATATTAGAACTAAAAAGCAGTCATAGTCCAAGGTAGTTAACTAATTAGGTTAAGAGATTTTACTATGAACATAATGCAGCATTCAGCTGCAATGTTCAGGAGCATAACTTTGTATGAATATAATTCTTCCATATAAACTGTGGATCCTAAATTTTCTGGGTAAATAATGGGGAAGAATCATCTGCAAAAACAGAAAACAAGAATAAATGGTTAAAAAGTCTCTTGTTTTATGTTTCAGGAATTTTTCTTTTGTTCTTGTACATTGCAAGTAATTTGCCACAGGGGGATGTCAGTTAAAAAAAAGATTCAGTTAGCAAAGCAAAAGCATTAAAAAATTAGGGCAGGAAAAGAAGACATATTCACAAAGGAAGTCTCATTGGCAGTTTCTCTCTTTAATTGAAAAGTACTGCATCTATAGGAAATTACAAGACTGAGTGTGTATGTTTCTAAGTAACGCATACTTCCAGAACCTCACACTCTTGTGGAATCTTAATAAAATATATGGCACTAGAGTTGCAGATGTAACTATGTGGAGTATGACATAGATAAACCCAACAACTAAGACAGTGAGACTGGAACTTAGCTTGTAAAATGAAAGAAAATATTCAGAAAAAGATTTAGAAATGAAAAACTGAAACCTTCCGTTTTACAATCTTGCCAGCTTTCCCACAGTTAGTAAATCTGGTATCAGTCCTTCAGTGATGCCATTGCTAGAAAAGGACTGAAACTTTATTTCCTGAAATGCTTCTGAATTTCCATGGGCAAAGATGGTTTTGATTTTGTGGGTGTTTCTCTTTAAAAAAAACTGCAGAGAAATAAGGCCATGGATTTAGATCAGTGGCTATTCTGGTACCACTTCATCTCAGGACTGTTTATCTTGAACAAAGATACACTTCCACCAAAATACAAAAAAAAATCCTATCCCAGTTTTGCAAAAGTTAGTAGGACTTTCTAGTGTCTCATACTTTGCACACCCAAATTAAGAATTTCTCACCAGGTACACAGTTGATTCTCAATTTAAACTCTTTTAAATAATCCTATGTATAAATACTCTCTCAGTGCTGATTAACCAATGAACGCATGCAGGCTGCTTTTATAAGTTGGATATCCAGATTTCCTTTTCAGTTTCAACAGTTGGATATTCAGATTCCCTTTTCAATTTCAGCAGCAGCAGATGGACAGTGGAACTAGTTTGAAGTCTCTGTGCTTTATTTTTTCCACTTAAACTCCTGGAGATAATGGTGGATTAATGTGTATGTCATTTACATTTAGACACACAATTTATCTTCCCAAATTAAGAGGCTAACTTCCATGTATATTCGATGAAGTTAAGCTCCTCCAGAGGGAACTGAGAAGAATTATAACCTAAATGATCTATGTATCTTGCTCAGAGTAAATGGAGAAATTTGGCCTGTGGCTGATATTTTTCAGACAAACAGCCTACCATAGAGCTTATTTTTACAGACCAATACTGGCAGAACAAGGTTGAGAAAATAAAAAGGCAGGGGTTATTCAGAAGACAAAAAATATATTAACTGTTTCAGAGGGCCTATTATTCCAAAATACAGACCAGGGTTTCCTGATCTTCACAGAGTTTTTTAAAAGATGCTTTTAAGAAACTACTTTACAGGTTATCAGTGTCCCAACTTTATTGCAGATCAAGAGTCTAAGCAAGCTGTTCAAATTACACCTGGTCTGACCTCCAGAGATCCCTTCCAGCATAAATTATTCTCACAGGGAGATACCTGCAAGCTCTTCATATGTCAATTATTAAAAATTGGGAGATCAAAGACACAAATGAGGATTTTATATTCATATAAGCCTATGCGATATATGAGAATGTTTCTTGCCAGTTTTCATTGATTATTCTTCCTTTCACCACAATAATGATAATAATGTAAACAACATGTTTTTCTGCATATTCTACAAAAACCATAAAACTCAATCAATTTCCCAATATTCCTCTTCCTTTCTCTTTCTTGATCTTCCACTCCATGTATGGTCCTTTCAGGCCACGTAGACTAAACACCATGTCTGGCTATTGTCTGGTACAGTTTCTATAAGGAAACACCAACTGGTGAACAGCTTTGGTCATCACAGTTGGTGTTTATAGCACTTCAGATATTTTTATGTACATGTGACATGGCTATTTAAGACCAACTCCCCCACTAACTGCATATACAAGCCTGGAGCAGCAGTCACCTCACCTATCTGAAAGTGTCTGCAGTGCAGACACCTACATCTGAGCTGATCACTGTAGGAACTCTACAGCTGATGTAGAGAAATCCTACTTCTGCATCGCAATTACTTTGATCCATCTTAAACCTCTGCATTAGGAGATAAGTGATATTCATAAAAAGTCCATATGACCTGTATCGTCTCGTGTCTGAAGGGAGAATGACACATAGACTTGTTAATGCAGCTGTAGATGTCTACTTTAAAGTTAGCTGAATGCCCTTACCTCTTTCTCAATGACTTCATACCAGATCACAAACTACATCATTGTGAAACCCTGAGGTACAGAAACCTCAGGACTCTTTGGTGTTTTGTAAATTTAGACACTGTTACACCGAACACAAGCAAGCTCCAAGGTTAAAAATCTCATACAGTTAAAGCAATAAATTACTAGTTTGAATCGGTCACATAATGCCTACCTTCTTTGGTAGTTCATCATTATAAAAAAAAAGATTCTGGGGGGAATGGAGGGCATGTCCAGATAAGATATTTCTTGGTTATTAATTAATCTAAATTTAAATTGCTTTTCCTATTCAAGAAAGGTTTTCTTTGAGCTTGTGACCACCAATGAAATGCTCTTAGCCACTATGTATGGAACTACCTTAAAAAAGCCCCAAATCGAGTTGTTCTATGCGTACAGAGGTAATCTTCAGTCTGCAAAACACACATGGTCCAGGACATTATTTGACCACCTTCTAACATACTCTGAAGCATTCAGAGTGAAAGATGTAGGCCTGCCTCAGCTAATTGGGCTGGTACCTCTTCCATGAAGCATGTAACTATTCAGGGGTGTCACAGAGCACAGAAACAGAGTAAGGAGAGGATCAAAAATTGTCGTCTTTAGCTAAAACCAGAAAATGTGATGCTTCATTCCTCCTTGAACCCTCCTTATTCCTCTGGCCTTGTGTTTTGCAGGGCAAGGGTGCAGATATCAGGAACGGTTTTGTCAGATGAAAACAGCTTTGGGCTCTACTCCCAGCAGCTCAAGCGCTGGCTGAGAGCTCTAGCTCTGCCAGGGGGCAGTGCTATGCCAGATCATTTTTTTTCCCCACTGTAGACTGCAGCATCATTCACTGATTCTCTTGGATACTCACAGAAGTGTTGATGCATCATCCCTGGCCTCTCTGAAGTCTTGTGCTGCATCACATGTGAACTCCTCACCATACCGTAAGGTTGTACTTTTATATATATATATGCATTGGTACTCATGCCATACCCATGCTTGGGATGCTTCTCAATGGAATAGAAGAAAATGTTTCTTCACTCAACATCACAAAGGCTAGGCGACCTTGTACCCCTGCCTTAATCAGATAGGCTGAGAAAGAGGATCTGCTCCAGGTAGAAGTTGTCTGGGGAGGCAGGGAGAGATGATGTGAGAGTAATTGAGGAGCAGAGGTTCCTCTTTCAAGCTTTATCTTAGGAAGAAGTCATATTACAGCTTGTGTTATCATATTTAGAGATGCAGAATAAGTTTACAAACAGAACCATTGAAAAGATATATTATTGAAATATATGTTATTAAAGCATAATCATAAACCTCCCATTTTTCCAACCAGGCCCTCCTCTTTTTCCTACTTCTGTATTCAACAAAAATGCTGTGACAAACTGGCAGTAAAACCTTGCTATCTCTAATATTAGTATATGAACCTTGGTTTTCTTGTTTGTGTTCTTGTCTCTCTGATTGCCTATAGTTAAATCAAAAATGGGCTATTTAAAGAACGGACCAGACAGAACAGGGAGGTGAGGAAACATGGGAGGTAGCTGAAATAAGCAAGTTGAAAGCAGTTAAGAGTGTCAACTCCACATTGGCCAGAGCTGTCACCAAGACTTGTTGCCAGAAAAGAAAAAGAGCTTTAACAGAGAGGGGAGAGGCTGCATGGACTGTGCTATGGACAGGAGTACCTGGCAAGGCAATAGTGTGCTGCTCCTCCCAAGATAGAGATCATCACAACAAGGAGCGATCCTGTCTGTGCCACACACAGAAATTTAGGCTGCCATTAGAAAAAGTTTCAGCTGAAACTCTGTCATGTATTTGATGAGGTTGTGGTATGAATTGGAGCAGGGAGCAGGCCCACGTGTTTCTGTTTCTGAGCTGTATTTCTTCCCTTTTTCAGAATGTCTCTAACGTCAGCCCTGCTCCCAGCTCAGGTTTTTAGTGGTGCCCCAGCAGTTGCTGTGGAAGAGGGACCTGCCTGGGGAACAAAGGAAGCAAAGGAGGGATTGAGGATGCTCTGGAGCACCACAACAGGGCTGAAGAAAGAGTGGATAGATGCTTTCCTTTGTATAACTTGGTCTTAAGTGTTTTGCACTTTGAGTGATGGTGTTCTGTTCTGGAGAAAGTCTGGGCAGGCAGAGGCGAGTCAGTCACTTCAGCATGTCCTCAGGCCTCAGCTCTGACTGGACCTGCTAACACCATACCAGTTGATACACAAGAATTTGTAACACAAGACCTGGGTGAAAATGGAGAAGCCAAGCTTCTAAAGCTGATGACACAACACTGGAGAGGAGTCCTAAGTCCTCGGAGAGGAGCCAGCTCAGTCAGCATCCAAGGAAGCAGGTAAAAGGCAGAGTGAAGAGGTTACTTGGAAATTAGCAGTAAATGCTTCTTAACTCCTATCATGCCCTAATTTAGCTGTGCTTTCCTCTATTCTTTCCACCTCTTCCACTTTCTCTTCTTTTCTACCTTCATTTCTTTGTCTCTTCCCACTTCCTCTTTCTTGTATCTGATTTTCTCCATCTTCCTTGTGCCTCTCCCTCAGCCTACCTGCTATCTCCTCACTGTCATGCAGCAGCTCTGTGAACATCGACTCCTTTATCTAGTAACTCCTTCTGAGCCACAACCTGAAAGCCCTTATGAATTTTTTCCTCATGTACCTTCCCACTTTAGCCCATACATATTCTTCAAAGTCTATTCACATCCATGAGCTTGTTCACAACATAACAGCAGGAGAGCTCCCTTACAACACCCAAGCCCCTGACAGCAGTCCCACCAGAAATTCCTTTACCCAGTGATTAGGTCAGTTGCTCACTCAGGCAGAAGACGTAGGCTCAGCAACTGTAATCCTGAGAAGAAAAAATAACCATTCTTATGTTTTCCCAGCTCCTGAATTTGAAGCATGAGGTTTGCTTAGGGTATTTTCTGAGACAAATGTGTCAACAAATGCTTTACTTGTTTTTCATAAATACACAAAATACAGAAACTATAATTTTCTATGAAAATCATGTTTATTCCAAGAGTGATCTAAACAGCAGCAACTTTAGGCACAGTCAAACTCCTCCTGGCGGTCTGTATACTAGAGTAAGCTGAGCAAGTGTCTCACCCACACTTGACCCAACCACAGGAGATGCTGAAGGCCTCCAGTGAACTTAAAGCTGGAAGTGGTGATTTTATTCTAAACCAGGGACTTCCAGTGGGTAGTGCATCTTCTCTTGCTGTGCAACAATCAACGCCAAGCAAGGTGCATGTCAGCTAAACATCTATGCTGGCAATAGTTTCTGTTCAATTTTGTCATAGCTAAACATGTGAACCATCAGCTTTGGGACTAATTGTGCATTTCATTTTGGGGTACAATACCACAATTACATTTATCCTCCACATATTGACAGTTTCTCCAAATGAAGTTTAGGATCTTTTGCTCACCATGCGACAAAACAATATTTACAGGGAAGGGTAGAGTTAAACAGTTTCTTGGAGAAGTTTGTTGTAAGACAGAGTATTGCTTGTAGCTATTGCATTTTTTAGGCACTGCCAGAAGTAGGGCTGAGATCGAGGGTTATTTGGCCATTCCAGGACAGAACTTCTGCACAGCCTCTTCCTCAGCCGGACATACCGGGACTTCTGCAAAACCTTCTCAAGAAATATCAAGATAATAACATCCATTTTCTCATCTAGAAGACGCTGGTGGGCCATGTAAAATGTAGTCTTGAAGCTGCCGCTTTGAATATACTTGTTGGTCAGCACAAATATCGTCTTTTTGCTCAGCTGAATGCTCTGGGAAAGGTTGTCAAAGACTGGCTGTCCTGGGAGCCAGTCCCTTTCTTCCAGGCATAAATTGAATTGTCTGGCTTTTCGATCTTCCAGCCTTTCAACCAGTTCTTTCATCACCCACTCATTGACAGCTGGGTCTTCGTTGTCATAGGCAATAAAAGCATCATAGCAAGCATCTGGTGAAGATAAACGCTGATAGCCCTTCCACTTGGCAGTGCAGTAATGGTAACTATACCACACATCCCAGAAATAGAGGTGGCTCATCACTGTGAACACCATAAAGCCTAGGACAGTTGAAGCTGACAGAGCATACAGGATCAAATATGAGGTGTTCAGCTCACAGGTATACAGATTCAAGAAAACCACACTTCTTCCTTTATGTGCCCCTGGGCCAGCACAGGTCACGTCTGTGGCCAAAAGTGGAATAGTCACTTGAGTCTGATTGATCCACCAAACAAACCACACAGCATCACAGTTACACTTGAAAGGATTGTCATGCAAAAGCAGCATCCTTAGGTTGTTAATGACCTTTTCAGGGAAGCTAGATTTCTTAATTATTTGGATCTTGTTTGAGCTGAGGTCCAAATATTCTAATTTAAAAGCATCTCTGAGAAAATGCTTGGTCAGCCGTTGAATGAGATTGTTTCGGAGCATCAGGTTTCGAAGAGTTGAAGAACAATTGGACAGTTCTCGGGGAACAGTAGTCAGAAGGTTATTGCTGAGGTCCAGAGTTTCTAGTTTCTTCAGATGATGGAGTTGTCCCCAGTTGAAACTTTTCATCCGGTTATTGGTTAGGTTGAGGATCTTGAGTTCTGAAGGCATAGCTTCAAAAACACCACGAGGCAAAAAACTGAGTGAGTTGAAGGAAATATCCAGTTGTTCCAGGCTGGTCAGATTCTTGAAGAATGACAAATACCTAGCATTCCCATCCATCCACAACACATCTAGATGATTTCCTCTGAATTCTAAAATTTGAAGAGATTGACTTTCCATTCCCGTGTTAATAGAGGTAGAAATCTCATTCTCATTCATCATCAGCTTCTTCAGATGGGCCAAGTTTTTTGTAAAATTAAGCACGTGAGTAACGCCTTCTGCCAGAAAATAATGTTTGTTATTACTCAGGTCCAGAATTTCTAAAAGTTTTAGCTCTTCAAAAGCAGTTGAGTGTAGCAAGTCAATCCTGTTGTTAGAAAAATCCAGGTATTTCAATCCAGACAAGTAGGAGAATTCACTTCCATTTAAAGTTTGACTTATTGCATTATCTGACAAGTTGAGGCATCTGAGGGAGCTAAGACCACGGAAGTCTGAGGGGTTAATAAAAAATATGTTGTTTCTGCTTAAATCCAGCGTTTCTCCGTATTTCAGGCACTCTCCCTTAACTGGAGATAGGTAGGAAGCAGCCTCTTTGTCTTTGGACCTGCAGCTTCGCCCATACACATCATACTTGAAATAATGCATCTCTTGTAGTAGTTGCCTGTTGTATTGCTCTACTGACATCCTAGGATCAGCGCAAAATCCATTAAAGTTACTTTCACCTGAAGAAGGAGAAATTTTATTCACTGAAAGGTCTATAAGTTTAAGAGCTGGGAATTCATTGAACATGCTCAGGTCAGCAACTTTAATAAAATTAGTCCCAAGATCCAACACTGTCAGATTTCTAAGACTGAGCAATGGATCTAAATTGCCTCTTCTCAGTTCTTTAAAGACATAACCCTTTAGCCTCAGGGTTTCCAAGTTAGAGAGGGAAGAAAATGTCTTAGACAGATTCAAGTATGGCGAATACATCTTCACTTCAAAATTAAAAGACAGATCGAGCTCCACAAGGCTGGGGATAAACTTCAAAAACTGAGCATCTCCAATCTCCTTCATGAGGAAATTTTGGGAGAGGTCAAGTTCTTTGAGATTCCTGGTGTTTTCAAACCAGCTGCTGGGTATGGTCTGAAGTGAGTTACTGTGAAGTCGCAAAATTCTTAAATTTTTCAAGGAAAAAAAAGCATTTGAATGTATCTCAATTGTGTTCTTTGGACAGGGAATACAAGGATATGGGGCATTATAGCAACGTGGGCAATTACCACTTAGATCAAGAATTTCTAGATTGTGAAGGGCACTTAAATCATGTTCTTGAATAACTTGAATCATGTTATTGTAAATATACAATTCTTTTAAAGTAGATGACAAATTGGGTGGAATATGAGTTAAGTTGTTAGACTTCAGGGATAGAATTGTTAATTTTTTCAGTTCCAGAAAGGCTGTTTTTTCAATTTCAAATGAAACATTGCATGGGTTACGGTAGTAACAGTTCTGTCCCATGTACAATACTTCTATATTTCTCAGCTCTGACAAATTTGCTTTCTGGATAGAAGAGATACTGTTCGCTTCCAGACTCAGCAGACTTAAAGTAGTAGGAAGTCCTCGGGGTATTTCCAACAGCTGATTTCCATCCAAATACAATGACTTCAATCTTGTCAGGGCAGCAAAACTGCCATCCTCAATCTTTAGTCTCCTGGTGCACACGTGATCTTTGGGCCCCATTCTGACAGGCACACAGTTGCATCTGAAGTCAATTTCCATGAGGTTTTCAAGACTGGCAAAGGAAGTTGGATAAATATGGGGGATATGGTTAATACTCAGGGTAATGTTGGTGGCGTTTGTAGGGATCCCTCTGGGGACTTCTAAGAGACGCCGCGCAGTGCAGTCCACTGTCACAATATCTTTAGAGGCTATAACATCACAAGGTAAACTTTTGGGAAACCAAGTTCCTGATAGCACCGTTGGAAACAGGGAGAGCAAGACAAATGGCAATGCATTTGACATCTTTGCATGAGGTACCTAAAAGTAAGGAAATAGGGAGGTATTAATTTAATGCAATGAGAACAGCTCATAGGCCATCATATCAACATCTTATTGGGTCAGTCCAAATATACAGCTAACCTGGAGTCCTGTCTCACACTGGCTAGAATTGGACATGCAGGTAGGATTAAAAGTTTGGGGACAGCATATGTTGGTATTTTCTCAAATGCTTTTTTCACTTTCTTATCACTAAGGACCGTAGTGTTAAGAGAAATATCACTCCCTAAATAAGGAATCATAAAAAAACCCGACAAACTACTGTAAAAATGACAAGGCAAGTGCTTAAAGGGTATGTCTCTGTGAATTTTATTTTTTTGAAGGGAAAACAAGTGTTGTAAAACAACCAGCAGATGGCCCTTGTATAATAATGTAAATGAGCAAAGATAAATTTTTTAAGCATATGAAAGAGAAAATCTATAGTCACTTAAGAGCTAGTGTACGTTTTCAAACCCACACTAACAGTTGAGTGTCTAATTTGAATTTCACATTATCATAAGGATTCTTCCTCTAGGAAGTGTTAGAAAAGAGGTATGGTTGACCTAAGCCAGTCAATGACTATACTTCCATATGGTTTAATATCAACCAGCATTTTCACTGTCCAATAAGGACAGTCAAGAAGGCACTGTATCAATGTGAAGCATAAAAATGAAAGACATTTACAAGTGCAAAACCAAAGACATTTAAGATGAGCGTGTCTCATAAAGGAGTAATATCCAATAAATTAGACCCAAAATCCTACAGGCATTTAAAGAACCATTCAAAACTTGCTCTCTGTCTGTTGAGTCTTTGTGGTCTTGCCTGCTTTATAGATTTGTGTGTATTATGGGAAAACTCATTAAGTTTTTAATATTTCACAACTTACTAGTTATTTCCTCAGCAGCAGTCAATGACAACAGGCAGAGAGGCCATGACAATTTTGCTGCCTTGCACAGTTTCTTAACTGCCTGTGCCTATTGCTGGTCAAGAGATTTAAAGACAATAAAATCCACAATAATCACCATCAGCTTTTCTCCCCATAAAAGTCATAGTTGAGGACTTGGAGATGCATGACACACAAAATGCTCTTAAACAACCAGGATTAATTACGCATGAAATAATATTGACTAAATGTGAACACCTAGTTAAGCAGCTGAAAACCAGATGATTAGGTGAAGTGTTCAAGGTACAAGGAAATGTTTTTCCTCTTTAGCTGGGACCCAAGCACGTATAAAGACCCCCTCAAACAGCATGTGAAAACCCTGCTGAGTGTTGCATAAGAAAGACAAGCCTTGCAGGTGACACAGACTTGGAGATTAATTGAGGCCTCATGTTCTATGCTCTGTTTACTTAAACCGCTGTGTCCTCTCTATAAAATTGTGTTTCTATATTACCTTAGATGACTATGCTAAATCTACCTATGCGTCTGTGTATCTGGAGGAGTACTCTAATGGTTAGCTGAGCAGTAGATATGAGAGAAGCCAGATCAAGTCTCACACAGCACCACACTTTTGTTACCTAGATTCAACGGCCAAATGGAGTCACTTTTGGAATTCATTTAGTCAGCTATTGAATATAAACCTTCAGTACAGAAGGGAATATGTAAAAGGCCACCGCAGGCCCTGAATTCAGTGTAACCTGGTACTGTACCACACCACAGCTTTTCCTCTACCATGATTTATTTTCCCTATGCCAGGAAGTGCTACGGTGACACCTTCTTTTCAGCAAATCATCTGAAAAAAAAAGGATGTATCTTAATGTCCCAGCTGGTAGCCATGACTATCATTCAAGGAAAGCTAACCAGGACTAACCAGGCCATGCCTGTGAATTCAGATTTCATTACTTTCAACTCTTGTGAAATCATTTGTTAAGAATCAAAATAATGTTCAGTTGATTTACCACAATTCATTTTGGAAATTCACCCAGACAGAGGCCACTAAGACGGTTCACCAGTGTCTTCAGTACAGTCTAACCAAACAACTTTAGAGAAGGATTAGCTTTTCTGATTTCCTTATGCAGACATGTGCTTGCATGAAAATGCTGAATAGAAATAATCAAAGTGGAGAACCAATTGATGATGATGATGACGATGATGATGATGATGATGATGATGATGATAATAATAATAATAATAATAATAATAATAATTGATGATGATAAAATACAGTCTTTTTCTCCCACTATTCTAGCTTTTTTTTGGAGCTCTTTTTCCTCCACTAATACCAGCAGGGATATGGGGAGGGGAAAGGAAAAGCTCTATCATTGGTATTAATTACATGGAAAACTGAAGGTCTTTGAATGAAAAAGGACATTACTGAACAAAAATCTGGATATGTTCTTGCAAATATTTTATCTTCCTTCTTGGCCGAGGGACACACCATATTATGTCTGTAAAAGACTTTATTAGACTAATGAAAAAAGAGTGCCTTTGCTAACTGAAGGGCCCATGGTAGCCCAGCTCCTGCCTACCTCCATCTCTTGCATTACCGGACCAACACACCCGAGGGGCCAGGGTCATTAGCCAAAGCAGGTGCCCATGATGCACAGCAGAGGGATGGCAGGGAAACCACAGAGACTCTGCACTGTAGCCACTGAGGGAAATGCTGACAACTGCCACAAATCAAACTCCTGCCTTCCTTTACAAGAAGAAAGGAAAAATCTCTTCTGCTAACTGAGGGTCAAATCACAGATTTTCTGCTCTTGATGAAAAGTTAATTAGAATCAACCTTTACAGATTTGCTAAACTAAATTAACCCCCACTGTCCAAGCACTAGAGCAGGGCTTGGACAAGGTGAGATTACAGTCTAGATTGCCACAAACTTTCTACATGAATTCATAACTGGCCACTGCACTCAGGCACCTAATTCTAGGCACTTACCCGAGTTCCTCAGTTCATTTTTATCAACCTGGGCTGCACTGGCATGCAAGAGAGTGCAGGAGAGACGAGATAATGGCCCCCCTGCAGGCGCTGCTCAGCTCTGAACATGGAGGGAGCTCTGCCTGACTACACACCAAACAGAAACTAACAATGCAGGTTTAGGTGCCTGAAATTAGGTGCAGTGAATCTGGGACTTAAAAGCCTTCACAAGTGTGTTTGTAGCTTTCTTAAGAAGTAAAGAAAAATGCTTTTTGAGAAGTTTTCAATTGTTAGATTTTGAACTCTCATGTATTACAATATTTTGAGGAACCTAATTGTTCTTGCAGAGCCAGCCTAGCTCCTACCATCTTTGTGCTTTATTTCTTTGTATATCCGTCTGTTTCCTGATACCTTTTTAATGTGTTAGCCATTTTAACTGTAAACTGTTACATTCTGGTGCTGTATCTAACTACTTGCATGTGCAACACCTTCTATCTGTTATGGTACCAGAACAACAAAAAAAGGATTGTTTTAGTTAGAAGAAACAAGCAATGCTGACTTGTGCAATGTCTCGGCAATGAGAAGCTAGTTTAAAAGTACAGCTAGTTCACTCATGTGAACTGTCCTTTTTTTCTGTGATCTATGCTTGGCTTTATAAGAAGTCCAAGTATCTGCTGATATTAACTGGCACATGCACAAACCCATAATGGTTTAGGCTATTCTTCAAATATTTAGCAACAATACAGCTAGGTGTTTCTGAAGGAAGTTTTTCTGTAGGGCTTCCATATGTAGTTTAAGAGATGAAAGGAGAAAGACTAGAGAAAAAAAAGAACACCTCAGAAATTATAGCAATTAGAAAAGACATTATTATACTCATTCTGTAGCACAGTAGTACAACTAGATGCTAGCCAGATAGTATTAGTGTAAATAAATACTTTACTTTCCTGTCATTACGTGTTGCAGCTTCTAACCGTGATAGTAAATTGTAAGATTTAGAAAGCAGGAAAAGAGAATATGTTCGTGAGAGTCTTCCATACCAGTTCCCGTCAAAGAGGTTTAAGAGCAAATTTAAAACGAAAGTTTAACCTACCATTTTCTGTGTGCTTCCAAGTCTGGCAGATTTGTCATTGGAGGAAATTGTAAATCAGAGCAGAAGAAAACGGCATAAAAGAGGTCCCCACTGGTTCAGCTCAGGTGCGCAGGAGAGTATAATGTGGCATAACTCAAGACAACAGCAGTAATCACTATCCCTACTCTTCAGCTGGACTGCAGCTTGAGAAATAATTACATGTGAAACAACTGTTGCAACCTACTTCCTCAAATATTTGTACTTAAAACAACAGTATCTCATTTACTTCTCCACTCCCCATAAAAATGAGTACTGTTATTTTTTCCCTTTTAAACAAATTCTCATTACAACGACTCCTATGTCCATGAGCTGTTGTGACAAAAGGGTTTTTTTTGTTGTTTCGTTTTGTTTTTTTTCTTCTTTTGGTCTCATATGCTTCAACTTGCTCTCTTCTTTGCTACTTTTGAGCATGGTTTTCATTCCAAACTGTGCATTTTACCATAGTGCCACACCATAAAGTAAGTATAATAAGACCTACTCCAATAAGATGAACATACAAGCCACAGGGAACCCTGAAGGAGGGCAATTGCAAAATGCTCTGCAACAGAACATAGGATCAATCAGCTAGGAGACAAATGCATTACATAAGGGTAACATTCACTTCAGACAACTAAGATTTGCAGAAGCTCAAGTTCCTTCTTCCCCTCCCCCTTTTTTAGTGTAAGCCACACAAACAGAGAGACAGAAATTGTTAATTGACTTTGTTTTCTATTTCAAAGTTCAGTTATTATTATTATAATTTGGAGGTCATTTCTGTTGTAAATACCGTCAAGAACTGGGACAACTCTTAGGCTGAACACTTTGTGGAGGAAATGCCTATTAAGTGAATGAGACTTTGGAAAAGAGAATTAAAATAAACCAGGGAAAAAAGGAATAGTATTTAGGGAGTAGGAAGCAGCATACACAAAAGTAAAAACTGCATGGGAGACTGTAGAAGGAACTAAGTTAAAGATGACATGAATAGACTCTGTCTGGTGACAGCACAGCATTTCACAGAACACAGTGTCTGAGAGTTTCTTTCTTAGAAGTTTCTGTGCTTAGCAAGACAGAGTAGCTCAATGGTTAGGATATTTATTAGGTGGTTTGGTTTTTTTCATGTCTTTCCTTACATATTTATCTTTACATTTGAAATAGCAGTTCATAATTTCCCTGACTGTGGTGGAACTGAGGAACTAATTTTGAATGAGTGGAACCTGAATAATGAACAGGGAAAGAGTTTGCAATCATACTTTAAAATTCCCTGGGTTTAGTGGCCAAGTCATATAGACATAAACCAAAACAAGACAGTGTGTAGCATCATTACCATTTCAATCAAGGTCTAGGAAAGGGCTCATTAATTGACTATAGATTCAGGACTATATTGCTAACCTTTCTGTCTCATTACTAAAAGTACTGGAATAAAGTACGATTCCTCTGCTCTTTACTGTTACCTGGATTTTTCTTTACATGCAGGATGCACTAAATTTTTCATTGGAGGTTATTATAATTGACACAGATGACTCGCTACAATCCTGCTGCATTCTGCAAGGCCGTTCAATGCATTTCTTGTAGGAGGAAAGCCTTCACTGCTAACACCCTACACTAGCTATTGCACTCTGAATATTTCAGAGATTGCATGTCACCAGGAGAGAAAGTCAGCTTCCACTCATTTATAGTTATTCACCTTATTATAAAGCAAATGTGCTTGCTTTCAGTTGTGAAATAGTACCTAAGAGAGTGACTTGGCGCAAGATGGATGGTGAAACTTGATTTCTTCAAGCACCTAACCACATGCATGGTATCTAACACTGGAACATCATTAAACATAAGATGCTTATTGCTTACTTGCTTTGGTTGCAAGGAGGTTTTCTAAAGCACAGTATCCAGTCATCCAATCTTGTAACTTTTGACAGGTGCTCAGTGTCTTTGGAGATTATCCTTGTAGTCTATACCTACAAACTTTGGAAATTTGAGTAGCTGTACTGACACTTTGCCTTTTCTTTTGGACTAGTCTGATTTTATTTTTTCATATTAGGAACTCACTGGAACCCAGCAAAGAGCACATGAGTTTCAATTCCATGCAGAGTGAAACTGCAACTTTAGCTGAACACTAATAGAAACATAGAGCACTTTTCTGCCCTTTTATTTTTTTTTTAACTTCAGAAATGTGGGAAGCAAAATACAACAGTATTTCCCTTCAAAAGGTAGGAGGTAAATGCAGGGGATCTCAGAACTTCAGAACTATAATTTGAATTTTAAGAGCACAAGGAGTCACTGATTTAATTGATTGAAAAGTTCAGGTTTCCCTTGGCTGTTGTGTAAAATCTCCTTTATCTTCTGTGAAATACAAAGTAAATAAAAGTACTTCCTACTGCACTAAATGCTAGGGAAGGACACTCGGGTAACATCAGTTGTATTTTGCCACGTCTGTGAGTGAAGAATATAATTTAAAATAGAGTAAGAGTCTTTAGTCTCCTTAATCTGTTATGTACAGGTTTGGGTTTTAGTTAGATTGAAATCGGACTGTTGAGAATTACATTTTCTTTTTCTTTCTTTTCTGTCTTCTAAATGAAAACTTACAAGAAGTTGATTTGGTTTATTTATCAAAATCAGGGTTCTGCTGCATTTATCTTAAAGCTGGGTAGTTTATCTAAAGCCTTAAAGTCTTGCAGTAATGTCTTTTCTCTAATGTACTAACTCTTATACCAATAATTATAATAGCACCCCAAATATTCATGGTTAGTATGACGTTTAGTGTAACATTGCATAATTTTTCCAGGAATTTACTAAAAATATGTTAAGTTGCTCAGGTTTTTGGAAACATAAGTTGACTCTTATAACTGATGTAGACAGATGTATGAGAAAAACCACAAAGAGACATGGATAGCAAAACTGAGGAAATAGAAACCTTAAGGGATAAAAAAATGCTGCATCTCTGCTGATAGCTGTTGCAGAAATGTGCTTGAAGGTGATAAAAATAACCAAAAGAATAAACAGAAGACAAGAGTAGAGAAGACTGGCCTACAACAAAGGCAGAGGAAGCTCACAGAGCTCTGGTGAGGAAGGAGACTCTCACAGACCTGCCCTAAGAGCTTACCTAGCCATCCGGTGCATTGACATATGGCTGAGGGAGCCACTAGTAGCACAGACACAGACTTTCTCAATTCTGAAATTTGAGGCTACCTCAGTGCCAAGACTGACCATTTGGTGTTTGCAACAGGTTAAAACTGCTGAAAGTAAAGAATCCTGGCATTCAAATAATCAAATTGAATCAAATCAAATTGAATCAGATAGTTCATTTGGAAAGGACCCACGACAATCATCTAGTCCAACTGCCTGACCAGTTCAGGGCTGACCAAAAGTTAAAGCATGTGTTTGTTTAAGGGCACTGACCACCTCTCTAAGAAGCCTGTTCCAGTGTTTGACCACTCTCTTGGTTGAAGAAACGCTTTCTAATGTCCAGTTGAAACCTCTCCTGAGGCAGTTTTGAACCATTTCCATGCATTCTGTTACCAGATCCCAGGGAGAAGAGCTCATCATCTCCCTCTGCACTTTTCCTCCTCAGGAAGCTGTAGAGAGCAATGTCACCCCTCAGCTTCCTTCTCTCCAAACTAGTCCAGCTCAAAGTCCTGAGGCACTCCTCACAGGACATTACTTCCAGTACTTTCACCAGCTTTGTTGCCCTCCTCTGGACACATTCAAGGACCTTAACATCCTTCTTAAATTGTGAAGCCCAGAACTGCACACAGTACCCAAGCTTAAGTACTGCACCAGCGCTGAATACAGAGTGGGATAATCACCTCTTTGGATTGGCTGGTTATTCTGTGTTTGATGCACCCATGGATGCAGTTAGCCTCTTGGTGTCAATCTATCTAGATCCTCTTGAAAGGCCTTTTGTCCCTCAAGAGAGTCAACAGTGCCTCCCAGTTTGATATCATCAGTAAACTTGCTAATGGTGCATTCAACTCCTACATCCAGATCACTGACAAATGTATTGAACAGGAATGGCCCTAGAATTGAACTCTGAAGAACACTGCTGGTGACAGGTCACCAGCCAGATGTAGTCCTATTCACTACAACCTTTTGAGCTCTACTCTTTTGTCAGTTCTTCACCCAGTGCACGATGAAACCACTCATCCCACAGTTAGACAGTGTGTCTAGAAGGATGCTGTGAAGGATAGTATCAAAAGTCTTATTAAAATCCAGAAAAGCTACAGGTACCACCTTCCCTTCATCCACTGGGCAGTGATTCTATCATAGAAGGATATCAAATTAGTTAAATAGGACTTCTCCTGGTGATTGTCCTGATGACTGCATTATTCTTTAAATGCCTTTCAACAATACCCAGTATAATTGTCTCCACAATTTTTGCAGGAACTGAGGCTAGACTAACAGGTCTGTAATTCCCTGGGTTTTCCCTCACACGCTTTTTGTAGATTGGAATAATATTGGCTAGCTTCCAGTCAGCAGTGAACTCCCCAGACCTTCGGCAGATGATTGAGAGAGGTCCTGCTATAATATCCCCTAGCTCCCTCAGAACTCTGGAGTAATCTGTTTCTTCTGAGTTCTCCCGCTATTACTGGGAGGATTGAGGAAAATACTCTCTGGGTCCTCAAATATTTTAGCACTTTTCACAGGGCTCTGAAGTCTCTTTTGATGACCTCAGACTTTTTGTTGTGATACCATTTGTGTGAACATGAAAGAGCAGAAATGGATAGTAGGCTGAAGGCTGAACTAGGTTCTTCAGTCTTGTGGTGACATCCCTATTTTCAGTCCTAGGGAGGCAGCAAGCTTCCCTGAAAAGAGGTCCCAGTCTGCAAACTTCTGTTCCACAGAGGAGGGAATCATCAATGACCATAACTCACTGTTGTTTCTTCTTGGTGTTGGTCTTAATACAGATTTTGTTACAAGGAATTTGTGTCTCCGATCTTGGCAAGACTGCTTGCACAGGTTCCTCCTCATTCTCATCATGCACATCTACTGAACCTAGGGCCTCGTACCTGTTCAGAAAAGGTGTCTTAAGAGACTAAGGAGGTATCTCTCTCTTGTAACTTTATTCCACCCCTCCTTATTCCTTGTGACACTGCCTTCCTCCTGACATAAAGCATATCCAGGACCCACTTTTGTAGTGGTCATGCTGGGTCGGCTTCTATGCATCACAGATAGCAGAGAACAGCCCCATTGATCAGTCTCCCTCTCAAACTGTCTGACTGCAGCTAGGTCACCAAGCAGGACAGTTTATCAGTCTGGTCACACCTGCTGTAGTCTTGCTTGCAATTACTTCCCACCTCTAGGAATACCCCTTCACATATCCCACTGCCAGAAACCTGGGTGCTTGAACAGGAGCTCTGTCTGTGCGGCTGCATTGATTCTAAAAAGTGCTAGAAGCTCAGGAGAAGCAGAGAACACTGCTTTTTTTTTTTTTTTTTTGCCAGCTGGTCACCATGCTGCTGCTGCACACCTGCCTGCTGCCATGCACCTGCCCTCTTTCTTGTTATTGAAAGTGAGTTATACCTGAAATAAGATGTAGTTAATTTCCAGGCTCTCCATGGTCAGCAATGCAACTACACATCTCCCATTTCTCCCTTCCTAAGTGGTCAATAAGATAGGTTAGTCAGAGGGGGCATTGCTGCCTTCCTCTGGAGGAGGATGATTAGAAATGCTAAGGCAGTAATGCTGGAAGCATTGTGGATGTCATGACAGTTGGATGGCATCTTGGGTAGAATGATCACAAAATGACAGTTTTTGATACTTGGAGAAGTAAGGAAGGAAGGTAAGCAGAATGGCTACCTTGGACTTTTGGAGGACAGACTTGGGCCTGTTTAGGGACCCGGCTGATGGAGTCCCTTGAGAGGTAGTTCTGAAGAGCAAATGAGTCCAGGAAGGCTGGACATTCTTCAAGGAAATCTTACAGGCGCAGGAGAAGGCTGTTCCCCAGTGTGCCAAAAGATGAGCTGGTGGGGAAGAAGACCAGCCTGGCTAAACAGAGAGCTAAAAAGGGAAAAAAAAAAAAAAAAAGAGTTTATGACCTTTGGAAGAAGGGCAGGCAACTCAGGCGGACTACAAGGGTGTTGTGAGGCTATGCAGGGAGAAAATTAGAAGAGCCAAAGCTCAACTGAAACTTAGTTTGTCTACTGCCCTAAGACACAATAAAACATGTTTCTATAAACGTGTTAAGAACAAAGGTAGGACTAAGGCGAATCTTATCCTTTAGTAGATGGGAGCGGTGGGGGGCAGGAAACATAGTGACAAAGGCTGAAGAAAAGAATGAGGTATATAACGCCACTTTTGCCTTAGACTTTTATAGTAAGACCAATTGCTCTTGGGGTGAAATACAGACACAGGGAGCAGAATAAAGCCTCCGAAATCCAAGGGAAAATGGTTAGTGACCTGCTACACCGCTTAGACACACACAGATCTACGGGGCTGGATGGGAACCGCCCAAGGGTATGGAGGGAGCTGGTGAAAGTGCTCACAAAGTCACTTTCCATCACTTAGCAGTGGTCCTGACTAACTGGGGAGGTCCCAATTCACCAGAGGGAAGCAAACGTGGCACCCATCTACAAGAAGTGCTGTAAAGAGGATCTGGGGAACTACAAGCCTGTACCTCTTCATGCTAGGGAAGGTTATGGAGCAGATCATCTTGAGTGCCATCACATGGCATGTCCAGGACAACCAGATGATAAGGCCCAGTCAGCATAGGTTTATGAAAGGCAGGTCCTGCTTGACTAAGTCAATCTCCTATAAGGTGACCAGCTTAGTGGATGACGGAAAGGCTGTGGATGTTGTCTACCTGAACAGAACCTATCAGTTCAGATAGTGTGGCTGGCAGAATGCGGGAAGTGATTGTCATCCTGTACTCAGCCCTGATGAGGTCTCAGAAACAGACTCTGAGCTTTTGACATTTAAAACACCCCAGAGTCCGTAACAAGAACTTCCAGAAAAGCTGCAAACGTCAAATGCTTTTACCGAGAAAGGTAAAAATTTATGCTTCCACTAGGGCAGTAAAATGTCTCAAAACAGTTTGTAGACAAATTTGAGCTCAAACCTTTAACTTCCGCTACACAACATGGTATTTTTTCCTTTATGTTAAAATAACGCTGCTGAGAGGAGAGAAGAACATTTCTCACCAGCCTGAACCATTATCTGATCTTCAGACCAGAATCCCATCATGGAGCAGGAGGCGTAGAGCATTAAATACCAAACACCTCACAGTTTTCTGTTTTGACGCCTTTTAATTCTATCAAAATGGATGGGTTTTTCACAGAGCTGTTGGAATTCAGCTGGAACTCTTCATAAGCATTTCAAGTGTGCAAAATGCAGAAAACACAGTAAGCTTAATTCTGTATTTTCCTTTTGCTCTTTCCTCCGTCTCATCCTTTTAAGTACACTTGAGTGGGTCTGCTTACAACAATCTGAGAAATAAGATTTTCAACTGCTCATAAAGTGTTAACTCAAACCCCCAATGAAACTTAAACATCGTGTCTTTCTTGTCAAACCATAAAAAGGAGAAGGACGATCTTATTATATAGCTGTGTACCAATCTAGTGTGATTAACAGTTCATCCTGATGCCCAAGACAGCTGGAGCCTAATTTACGAGCAAGGTTTGCATGAGAATCAATGCCTACATTCTTCCCTATCTGACCTGTGCAGGGCACGGTGCCCCCCAAGAACTCAAGAGTATCCAAACAATAAAAGAAATAAGCAATCTCCTGGCACAAGTAATTTTCAAGATTTATTTATAGTGCTTGTGCATGGTAAAGGCAAACAATTCAGCATTTTGTTTGTAACAATGATCTGATCTATAAAGCAACTGAATTGATACCGTGTATTAAATATTGTGTACCTTTTGCATAGTAATAAGGCCTAAACTTTAGTATAATTATGTGGCCACAGACGGGGGGGTTACACAACTTAACTGGGAAGCGATATTTTCAAGACAATTGGTTAAATAACCTTACATTAAAAAATTGCTTCACCTAATTAAACAATAATGTAAATTCATGTCCATTGTGTTAGAATGCATTTTTGAGAATTTAACTATAACGAGGAACTCTTTTGAGAAGTAGTGGCTGAACTGAACTCTCATCATATCCTACATATTCCATTTCTGTATTCACTGCTTAAAGCAGAACAGGTAAAATTCTGTTTTAGTCATTTTCCTACAGGAAGAAACAGCCCACAGACAAAAAAAAAATAAAATCGCTGCATAAAAATTTAGAGACAAAATAGATTCAGAGAAACCAAAACAATACTCTGGCTGAAGACTGTCTTAAATAGAATGGAAAAAAACATTTTGTAATACAACATTGTATCATTATAAATATATCCCAGAATAAGCATGGTATGATGAAAGAAGTCTATTTTTTATGCAGTTCCACAGCAAAGATGCACCTCTCAAGCATAGTAAATTTTGTAACTAACAACTGCAATTTCAGGTTGGAAACTGAGTTTTCCCGTGACCTAGGTGCAGGAACAGTATCTTAATACACACAAGCTCTTCCTTTCTAGCAGGAAGACTGAAAACACTCAAAATAGAAGGATTCAAAGGCCTAAAATTACAATATTAGATTTGTTTTTTCCTCCGCAGAATCCCAGTAAGTAACCATAAGCTTTGTCAGTATACAAGAGGCAAAACTGTTTTCGTCATTATTTTAATCATCTAATTTGAGAATTACTCTACCATAGCTCGCTGGCTGCACAGTAAAGTGCCGTGGTACTTTCTAATAGAAACCCAAAGCTCTATTAACTGTCCAGTCTGAAAAAAAAATTATCTTCAAATACTTATTAATCAAGTAAATGTGGGTAGAGACCAGCTTGTATAAATATAAGAGATTAAATTTGTTGCTTGGGCTTTGCAAAGTGAAGCTTTACAATATTAACAGAATACTGCTATGAGATGATTCACATGACCACAATCAAGCAATGTCCACATTATGGGGAAAAATGAAATTCAAACCAAACTGCTCATGATTAAACATCAGTCCTTATTATTGAAACACATGAAATGAACCATCCCAGGAATACTGAAACATTAATCTTAGAACTGAAGACAATAACCACATAGAATAGATGTTAAGCAAACAATTTCATGTAATGAGAGCTTTACAAAATAAAGCAGCAGCCACAGCAGCTGTATGTCTTCTGGAAAAAAGAACAAAAAATGTATGAAACAGTTAATACTACGGATGTGTCAAGTTCCTCAAAATTAACAGGAAATTCACATTCTGTCAGGGCTTACAGATACTATTCATAGTCTTTAAACATAACAAAACAAAAAAAAACAACAGCTGCTTACTGGACAGATGTATAGATACAAGATACCCAAGCTTGCAGCATTTTGTTTAACACAGAAAATGATCTTACATGGATACATCCCATTAAGTTCTATTAACAGTTTCTAGTTTTGTATAGAAAAATGGACCTGGAGCAGTAGTTTAGCAGAAAGCGAGAACAGGCACATAAAAGAGAACTTATGCAACACCCAAGACTTCCAGACTCTCAAGGGAATTCATGAAGTTTCTGCAAGATGAAGATTTATTGCCCATTTACAAAGAACAAGTGGTAATTACAAGGCAAAGACAATAATTAAACATACGAGCTCTGGAATTGTACAAAGGTACTAATTTCTTGTGGCTGAGATGCATTGTTAAAAACAACAGTGCAAGCTGAAGGGACCTTGGCAAAGATGCAACATAATCTTCTGCAGTTACAAGGGGACGTGACTGAACAGGTAAGACACAGATTCACCGTTGTGTGTTCTTCGAATTGCCTCAGCCAGGATCATGGAAATGTCAATAAACTGAAAAGAAAAATCAAGAAGCTAAATTTTATGAGATGCCAAGAACAACAAACTATATAGTTTATCAATGTATAAACATTCAGTTTACTATAGCGCTCTCTTATCTCTTCCAGGAAGTAAAAGAACACTAAAGTAATTGGTACTTAACACATACATAAGAATTGCATCAACACAAAACTCAAAAATGGCATAAGAAAGTATTGAATAAGATTGCTGCACAGGCATAATGCTAAACACTTCTGGCATAGGGCATGTTGTCAAAATAAACTCTTCTAGCCATCAGATGGCAGCATTCACTTGACACAAATCGAGTTTAAAGGAAGTATACCTTTTAAGTGCTTGTCTTGTTTGAATTAATACCAAATACATTTGAAGTTTTTAAAAAATTCAATGTTGCATTAAAAAAAAACAAACAATCTTTTACACTTTCCTCCACTCTGTACTAATGAAGAACTCCAAAAGGGACACATGACTTTCTAGAACAATATCATGTAAAACCTACTGACTTTGTATTTTCAGTTTGGTTTTTGAAAAGAAAAAAACGTCATTGTTTATCTTGAGCATTTTCATTAGTGTGTTTTAAAAAAACAAAAACAATCGTCTAAGGTTTCTGTCATATCCACAATAACATAACTTATGTAAGTTCCTACACACAAATATTGTAGGATTAATTTCGATTAAAACACTCAACAACAAACTCCCCAAAAATCCAGCCAGTTTTACATGTACCATTCTTTCACAGTCAGGCATACTCAATCTGTTTCAAATGCAAATTATTTTGCAATACTCTATTTTACTACTTAAATCCCCTTAGCACACTTTCTTTGGGGCATCTTTTAGCACAACGTATTCTAGAATATTATTTTCCCCTCAAGGAACAAATTCTAGCATCTGTGAACAGTGAAATACGAATCCAGAGCTTAAACAGATGACAAAAATACACCACGGTACCTGAATTTTTGGGCAGTGTTTCATTTTCTCTTCTTGGGGGATTGTATTAGTTACCACAACAGCCTCAAACGATGCATTATTAATCCGAGAAATAGCAGGACCAGAAAAGATGCCATGAGTAAGAATGGCATAAACTTTAGTAGCTCCAGCAGATACTAACCTGCAGAACATGAAGGAAAAGTATGCTGTGATGCATGTTTGCATACACGGCTATCGATGAAGCCAGATACCAATCTCTAAAGTATATTTTACACACCAGTTCCTCCTGGAAGTTACAGCAAGATACAAATGTCTACATTTTAATTTGGAGTATTGTAAACTTTTACAAGTTACACAAATAAGTTTGATGAAAAAAAACAACAAACAACTAACTGCTAATTAAATAAAAAAGTTCTTATTAGTAGCAGTGATCTTATCTAAAATGCGGTACTTTTGACCATATGAGCACAACACGCAGCTGAATTCCAGTACGAGCTTTCTATCTTCATTAGGCAAAATCAAAGTAGGTTGGATGGCAATATTCACAACTCTGTCGTGCCTCTATTATTGTCCACCTTTATTTACTTGCAAATCAAACAATTCTGCTTGGAAAGAGTTTCTAAGGAAGAAGATATGTTAATGATTAAAAGCCTAGCTTACTTCAAGGTTGTTGGAAGACATGCTGCTGATGCAAGCAAGCAATGAAATGATGCAGCATAAGAGAAAAGAGAAAAATAAAAGAAATAAATAAAGCAAACAACTAGAACACCCTGTGAATGAGTCAGAATCTCTTAATTTGGTTTTAATTAGTCTCTGTCTTCGCACATGCAGCTATGTCTTAGCTGCTTTTCTCAGCTTAACAAATGGAGGCCCTGAATAGTGGCATCTTAGTGAGCTAGCCTGATTAAGCACAAAGTACACCTTACCTAGATTTGACATTAATGAAAAGCACTACTTTATGCCAAGAACATGATACAAGGCAGCATCACTCAAACAAAACATATTTCTTAGTAACACCACAGGTAAATTGAAAATTTCTGATGGTTTTAGAATTTGCTCTGTAGAAATATACTGTAGATAAATAAAGAAGTGCTTCTTTCATAACAGGGAAGAAATAAAAGCTGCCTGTTTGACAGGAATTAACTTTCTCTATGCACAGGAGGATAAAACCAAAAATTATTGCTTAGGCAGTTTGTGATTTTGATCTGCAAATGGCACAGTCCAGAAGCAAGCTTTGAGATCTGATGCAGATTAGGATGAAGTTAGCAAACAAACACACAGTATCTGTTTGCAAAATTTCGTCAAATTTCCATCAAAGTGAAAAGAAACACAAGGCTATACGACTCCCTCTAACACGAGTTTTTTGATATCCTTCTAATCTAGATGTAAACAGCAAGCCTTGGAACTAATAACTGTAAACTCAGGGGATGAATTTTATTTCTAACCACCAACAGTAATGTCTACCACACTTAAGCTTCATTCTGTTGCTTTGACACCATATCCCACAGCATTCTCCTGGAGAAAATGGCTCCTCAAGGGTATACTTCTCACTGGGTAAAAAAAACGGTTGGATAGCCAGGCCCAAAGACTGGTGGTGAATGGAGTTAAATCCAGTTAGCAGTCACAAGTGGTGCTCCCCAGGGTTCAGTTCAGTTTAACATCCTTATCAGTTATCTGGACAAGGGGATTGGAGAGCACACTTAGTTAAGTTTACAGATGACACCAAGTTGGGCATAAGTGTTGACCTGCTTGAGGGCAGAAAGGCTCTATAATAAGATCTGGACAGGCTGGATTGATGGGCCAAACAAAATCAATGGTACGGTATTCAACAAAGTCAAGTGTCAGGTCCTGCACTTGGGTCATAATAAACCCCTGCTGTGCTATAGCAGTGCTGCAGGCTAGGGGAAGAGTGGCTGGAAAGCTGCCTTGTGGAAAAGGACATGGGGGGGTTCATCAACAGCTGGCTGAATATGAGCCAACAGTGTGCCCATGTGGTTAAGGCGGCCAACAGCATCTGGTTTGTATCAGAGATGGTGTAGCCAGCAGGATGAGTGAAGTGATTGTCCCTCTGTACTCAGCATTGGTGAGGCCACACCTCAAATACTGTGGTCAGTTTTGGGCTACAAGAAGGACATTGAGGTGTTGGAATATGTCCAAAGAAGGGCAACAAAGATGATGAGATGTCTAGAGAACAAGACTCTTGAGAAGCAGTTGAGGGATCTGGGGTTGTTTAATCTGAAGAAAACAAGGTGCAGGAGAGACCTTATCACTTTCTACAACTACCTGAAAAGAGGTTGTAGTGAGGTTGAGGGCAATCTCCTTTCCCATGTAATAGATGATAGTACAAGAGGAAATGGCCTCAAGTTGAGCCAGGGGAGCTTTAGGTTGGATATTAGAAAAAAATGTCTTCACTGAAAGAATTGTCAAGCATTGGAATAGGCTGCCCAGGGAAGTGGCTAAGAGACTATCCCTGGAGGTATTTAAAAGACGTGTAGATGTGGTGCTTAGGGACATGGTTTAGTGGTGGACTTGGCAGTGCTGGGTTAACAGTTGGATTTGATGATCTTAAAGGTCTTTTCCAACCTAAATGATTCTATGATTCAAACAGAGTCAGGCGGAAAGTACCACACGGACCTCTTTTGGAAGAAAGACTATTTGATACTCTCATAGTGTCTAAAAATATATTGGACAGAAATATAAATTTCAAATGCTCTCAGACACATACTAGCTTTAGAGAGGATTACATCCAAGAGTAGCAATGCTACAGTAAATGTTCGGCAACATGAATTTAAAATATTCCTGAGTCTTGCTCCTCTGTAGTTCATTCCCACTTCCAATGTGCACTTTCTACAATCTGAGGGAGGAGCTTTGCTATAAATAATATCAAAATAGAAGATCTTTTAATGTAAGATTTAAAGACTTAAGACTGGCCAAGTTTAGATTGCAGCCCTTGACCTCCCCAACTAAAGTTGGTTCCACATGTTTGGGTTTGAGTGGATGGCCGGGAGCACTTTAGTCTAGTATCGCTCAACTATAACAACTTACATTTGTTTTTAAGGAATTTCAGTTCATTTCTCCAATTTATCAAGATGACTTTGAAGCTAGAGTTAGTGCCATACATACTGAGCTGTGAAGCTACAGCAATAGGAAGAATTAATCATTTCAGAAACCAGCAACTTCAGTAATGTCTGTAGCCTTTAAAGAAGTTCAGTGCAGTTAATAATGCCAACTTCTGTGGAAAAAATCCTCCTACTATCCTGGGATGTACCAGCATAAAGCCAGCTGGAAAACCATGAAGTAATGTTTTTTTACTTAGCACTACCAGGGCTTCATTTAAGATAGTGGATCTACATCGAAATGCTCCACTTCAAGAAGTGCACCAACTGGAAAAAAAATCCAGAGGGCATCAACAACAGACCAGAAGTCTATAAATCATGTGGAAAGACTAGACAAACTGAAGTTATTTAGTGTAGAGGGCCACAAGAACACTCTTCAACTAGCTTCCAGACAAAAGACAGGAAAACTTATTCTCACCTCCCTGGATGAAAAGGACAAGTAGTTTTATACTGAAGAGGTACATTAAATATTAAATACATTGAAGACTGGGGAGAAAAATACTTTCCAACTTCACATTTAGTAAAGCTCTGCTAAAGATTGCCTAAGGAGTGTGGAAAAAATTCGTGATAAGGTTTAAGAAGAGAATAATTATTCTGTTATTTCTGCCTTGGAACTGAAAAATGCACTGGTTTATGACTTTTTATTTATACTCTCCTCTTTCTAAATACAGATATCATATTTCTGTAAATATTTTCACAGTTGCACATTCTAAAGAAGGACACAGCTTCACATCAGGACTACAACCTATAGACTCAAGGATCAGAGTGACTTCATGCTACACAGGTCAGGTTGGGTTATAAGCATGTAGGACACAGCAACTGCGTTCATCTGCTATTTGCATGTTACAATACAGCAAGATAGGGGGCAAGTTCATAATCATACTTACTTGTCTGCTGCATGACATATCGTGCCACATGTGTCAGCCATATCATCAACAAGAATTGCTACTCTGTCTTTCACATCACCAACCAAGACCATTCTGTCCACTTCATTTGCCTTCTTCCTTTCCTTATGAATGAGAGCAAATTCCACATTCAGTCTGTCAGCAATTGAAGTAACCCTAAGTCACAGGAAGGAATACATCACATTTAGAGAATTATTTTAAATGAAAGAACAGAGCCATACAAGTGTATTTGTCATAAAACAGGTTTTATATTTCCTGGCTTTCAAATTATTGCACAAACTACTGCAAATAATGAGACAGGTTAGAAACAATCTTAATTCACTGCTAATAAATACAACCAGAGAGTCATAAGCGATATTCCAGTAATAGATTTATTTTTTTAAAAAACTGACTTTGTTTTTCTGTCATTAAGTGCCTGGCTTTGAAAACATTTCAGCTATTCACAAGCTTCCATTAAGCTGCTGCAATACGTAGTCACACTAGATAATTCCAAGCAGAGGTAGGCTCAATTCTAAATCTGCGGCAGCATGCACTTTAACATCGTAACTGAAAACACCATTGCAGGAATGTGAAACCAAACCAAAGGGAAAAAATAAACAAGTTAATAGATTAATAATTCTTCAGCAGCACTCGACTAGTAATCAAGTAGCCTACTTCATTAGTAATGCCCTTAGCAAAGCATCTGCTTGACAAAGATCTTTTAAAACTGTTCGGGGTGACCTCTGGTGGCCAAAGCTCCGATAACAAACTTCATTTGTTACAGACTTTTGATTGCTTCTATCATATATATGTATATATATATACACACATACACACACACAAACTGGGGTCTATATATATGTATATAGACACAGGAATTACGAATGCTATGCTTCTTCTATGCTGGTGCAACTTTGCAGTCTGTCTTTTCAGAATTTCTTTTGGAATTTTGTTAACAAGGTTATTAACATGCACAGTTAATAGAGAGTACAGTTTTGTTTCCTTTTCACTTAAATACAGTGTTGTTACTGTTTTTCAACAACTGGGTGATAAACAAAAAAGTCAAATGTTTTGACATTTTTTGTGAACAACAGTCTAATTTCATAGCATGCCTCAATACCTCAGAAGCATTAAGATACCAATAGCATTTGCATGCCTTATTTCAGTCACAAAACTTAATAAGCTGGAAAAGACAAACAGTAAGAAAAAAGAACTTATATTTTAAATGAGTGCAAGAACAATTATTTTTTAAAAAAATTCTTTAATGCTTACAGATTTAAATTTTAAAACAAACTCTCTTTACATTCTCTTAACTTTTCATTAACCTAAGTATTATTTTGAAGATCTAGATATTTTCAATTGAAAGGTCAAACCATTTTCTTTACATTATGTTACTGAAAGTGAAGGAGAAGCTGTACATTTATTGAAAGCAATCTTCCCCTACTTCACTAGCAACTGCTTGGTTGCATTACAACAGAAAGGTACCGAAGATAGACTTTATTTTAAATACCGTGAGAGCGGTCCTCAGAAAATAAACTTTTATGATCATTTGTATGATATACAAATATTTGGTAGGGGAATTTTAAGCAAAGACTTAGAATTTTTCTAAAAAAACAAACCAACCACAAAACAAAAAAAACCAAATAGGAAAAAAAACAAACCCACAGAGGAAAAACACAACTGTGAAAACAACTGTATTCAGGTCAGAAGGAACAAAGAAATTTAATTGACCGAGTCATCTGAATTTTAGAATGCTTTCTACAGTTTATATCCTTCACAGCTTTACTTGATTAGTCTAAACAGGAACAACTACAGAATTCTAATCAGTTTTATTTCCTTATTAATTATTACAACATGAACACTCACAACAGACCCAAGGATATCAATTAAAATTAAATTATGACAGTCTGTCACTTTTTTTCCTCATATTACATTCCAAACATTAAAATGGGTTTTACAGGATTCTTCGTCTTTGTTCCTATTCAGTTTGGTAGCAGCAGCACGACCAAGAAAAACTTGAGAATTTTGACTCAACGGCATTGCTTTATTACCTCACCAGCCAGCATGCCTCTGAGCATTTGCACTAGTTTATACTCAATAGATACCAAATAAAAGGCAGTCTGCTAAATGAATAACTCATGCTGCGAAAGAAGAGACACTCCAATGAACTAACTATTCTGTTTTCAAGCTCTTGCCACTCAAAACAAAACTTTTCTCCCTTTTTCTACTATTCACAATGCACAACTTGGGGGCAACAGGTTTACAGCTGGAATGCAATAACAAAGAAAAAAGGAACACAACTCAAGCAAGCTCTTACCTAAATGCCAGCAGGTACAGTGGGGATAGGCCATATGCTTTGATAGAGGAAGGAAACTTAGGCAATTCCAGAGCGAAACAGGAAGAGGTGCAGCAACTGGACTAAAGAAGCAAGCAGCAGGAAAAATCTCTTCCCTCCTGCAGAGGGATTCAGCTAATGAAGTCATATCCAGGGAGAGAGAAAAAGATTTTCTTTAGAGTATAGAAAGCTCTTGGATGTTTTCAAGCACGAATGACATTGGAAGAACTAGTTGTTCTGTTTTTACAATGCAGTAGGATTCATCAGTGATGTACCCTGTATCTTTCACAATTCTTAGAGGAAAAAAGACTAGACAAATTAGTTCATTAACAACTGACTACAGGGAAAGGTCATAGTTTTAGGCTTGTAGAGTACCTTTTAGCACCACCTGCATCAGGTGAGACTATGATACAGTTTCTCCACTCCAAAATGTTCTCTTTAATCCACTGCAGCACTGCAGGTTCTGCATACAAGTTATCTACCGGAATGTCAAAGAAACCCTAGTCCGAAAGAGAAAGAGAGTTTCATGAATATATGTTTATGTCTCACCAGGAATTAAGACACAGAGAAAGAATAAACTCATTGCCTTTTATGCATTTTACACTGGCCTAATTCTGCCCTCTGATACATTATCAAATGCAGCAGAAGTTAGATAAATATTAAGGTCTCAGTATCTCTACCAAGAGTAGCAAAATAAAGGACAGCTGTTCTCAAATGATAGAAAAATTAAAAACGAAGATCACCTTTTAGAAAATTAGAAAAGAAACATCCAAGTACATTCATGCTTGTGGAAAGCTTTCAAAAAGATCCACTGAGTAATTCTCAACTTCCATAAATTTCTGCTGCTAGATGTGAACAGTATTGTTTCAATACAGGGAAAATTCAAGTTAGCATTACTTGAGCAGCAGAAATAGAATAGTTGTTAGAAATAGAATCTGTGTTAGACCACAAATGAAATGGCTTTTTATTTGCATGATGGTCATCTAGCACAATAGGAAATTCTGATTAACCAGAATCTCAGAACTGGAAGAAAAGTTATTTTCTAGAAAAACAAAATGCTCTGGAAGCTCTTACACTAAACTTGACAAATTCTACTGAAGACTTCCATGCACAAGTATTCAAAGTGCCTGCAAGATCACCCCATAAAAATCAAGGCCGACCTCTTTCAAAAACAGCACTTAATTAGACATAGGGAGTGAGACTTCCCCTGAGCCTTAAGAATTACACTTTTATATAAAATAATAAGAAAAAACAGAATTAATACTATTTTTTCACATTAATTCAGAAGAGGCTGTGGCCACAGTCAGTAAGAACCGCTGGTTACCTGGATTTGAGAAGCATGCAAGTCCATGGTGATGATGTGGTCAGCCCCTGCAACTGACAGCATGTTGGCAACAAGTTTTGCAGAGATTGGAGCACGACTCTGAGGAATAAAGCACAAATGTTTAAATTTTAAAAAAAGATTTTAACTAGATGCAAGGAGTCAGGAAATTAGCTGCTATTATTGATTTTTCCTTTAGCATATGTGGAATCTAGATATGAGGAGCTCCAGAATCTTAGCCAAACTAGCCTGTCAATAGCAGATCTTGCTATTAGGGTTTTGAAATTCAGCAAAACATTTAGGAATATCTAAATCAGTTTGCACAATCTGCCTAATAATGTTTTGCAGTAATTAATTATACTAACAAGCAGATAAAATCAGGGATATAATTTTCTAATTTTTCTATTTAAAATTTTCAGCTAGCTTTTCTATGGTGGAAAGACAGACAATCTTGATTTCTCTAAGCCACACTACCCTACATTAACATTCAGCTCTCAAGCAGCTATCCTGTTCTAAAAAAGTACTGACAAAAACAAAGACTGAAGGCAGAGTGAACCCAACTTTTTGAAAGCCTCGCTTTAAAACAAAGTTAGTATCAAGTATTTCTTCATGATACAGTAAAGCTTGTAACAGATCCATGTTGGCAGGGGTCTTCTACTCTGGCCTCTTTTTCTTTTTTTGCTAATTCAGGCTTAATTGTTGGATGCAATTCAGAGTCTAGAATTCCCAAAGGGGGCAGAGGGGATGAAAAAAGAAAAAACAAACCACAGAAGTGGAAAGAACAAAAGAAGAGGAAAAATCTAATTTGCAAAGTTAATGCCAACATCAAGAGCTTTTTTAAAGTGACAAGGATGCAGAAGAAACAGAACCATAAAAAAGAGAAGATGTAAAATCATGATTGGAGGATACCTCATTGGTTTTTTTTCAAGTTAACTCCAAAAATTTTTCAGATATTTTAAGCTCTGAAAAAAACAGTTACGCTGCCCCAGCCACCTTCTTTCTGTAACAGAAATACTAAACAAAACCTCCTGTTTTCCTTTTGCCAGTCTTTAAATAAGGCTACTAACTGGCATTAACATTAGCATGAATGCAGAACTGCAATTTAGAGGTTTCATCTCATTGTCACACTCTGTTTTTTGCTGATACAGTATTCTCTCCTGCTACATCTCTTTATCGAATAGTCCCATTTAGCCTCCTAGGAACCCACTCTCCCTCCACCCCATACACACAATTATAGAGTATCTCTGCTCTCCTATTGATGCTCAAGGGCACAGCCTACAATAAGATGAACCACTGCCAATTTAACCCAGATGCTTTTCTCTCTGTCATGTCAAGAAGCCAGTGTTTTCCTCAAAACTTTTGCTAATTTAGGTGGAAACTTGGCATTTCTCTGTTTTAATTTGCAGGTTGCCAACATACTTCCAGAAAAGAAACAGATACTGCAGTCTTTCTTATGGTTGGATCAAGTTTATCATCATCATCACAAAAATTCTTCATTTTGAAAACCATCCATCCTGGGTTTTGTGTTTCACAGAACATCACCACCATTTGGTCTGAGAAGATATACACTAGCACTACCATAGATCTCTGCAATTCAGATGCATATAGATTCCATAAGAGCTTGCTATCATTAGTACCTCAGCACGGATGATTTAGCAGTTACTGAGAACTATGCTGCTCCTCATTTAAGTTCAGTTCTGAAGGTGCAAGTCAGCTAAAGCTTTCTAGATATTTCTATTATTAGTAGTAAACTTGGTTCATGTCATCGAAATTTCTGATCACTGCAGTATCTTAGCAGTACAAACCGACATTTTTAAGCTGGGCTTCAAAACATTATGAAATCTCTGGCAACATGTAATAAAACAAGATTTAATTTCTACTCTTTTGAGTCTACCACAATGTTCTCTTCTCAGCTCTTTGTAAAGATCAGGTTTGATGTCACAGCTAACCTCAACTAACAGGTGATGCTGAAACCAGAGGTTTGCTCCTCTTCTTGTCCCGTTCCTTTTTCCCAAGCTATACATTTCCACCACTTCCCTAGGCTGCACACTGGGACTTGTCTGAACCCATAGCAGCCAGGTGAGGCTCTGGTAGAAAACTATTTCAGGCTAGTTGCTAAACGCAAATTACACTTTTCGCAGAATATGGTTTACCATTTCCACTCCATCCAGCATACTGAATTCTGCTTTTATTTTTTTGACATTTCTGTTCAGTGTGAATACCACTTCACTTCCCTCAGGTACCAATATCATGAGTACCACCATCACAAAAAATATCAAAATACTTTCCTGCATCAAATACTAATGTACCAATATCATGAGTACCATCATCACAAAAAACAGCAAAATACTTTCCTGCATCAAATACTAATGTATACATTACCGCTTGGTACTTCTTTCAGCTGCTGGCCTTGCAGGCTGCTTTCCCAGAAGGAAAAACTTGAAGGTTTTACCACTAGGTAACTCGTTTTATCAGACATGCACACATCACAGATTGCCTACATGTTGGTGGACAGAAGGTCTTGGAAGGAAGGATAGCCAGACACCAATACCTGTTTCTCAAGAATGGGCTAATAGGAGATTAAGACAAATGAAGTTTGCAGCTATCTGACAGTCTCCTTTACACAAAATTGTGCGTTAAAAGAAAACACACTTGACATGTTCAAAAGGATTTCAGGTTTGATTTCTTGCATAGAAAATGTTTTGCAGTACAACATGAGCCAAATTGAAGATTATTTTAAAATCAAAAGGAAGTATATTCATGAGAAACTCAGATAACCTGGCCTCATCATTCAGAAACCTGGATGACAAAGGTAGATGAGAACCCAAGTCTGTCTTTATCTTGGAGTTTGTAAAGTTTGCTTCTGATCAGAGAGGCAAGAACACAAAGAGATTCACAGTATTCATTGTTCCATTCTTTGACACAATTTGGGATTAGTTTCAGAATTATTAGTGTGAAATGCCATGTTACATTATATGAAGAAACAAAATTGCAAAAAAAAATCACTGAGTTTTTAGTTCCTAAGCAAAATCCTTGCTTACATATTACAAGTTATATAAATTATGTCTTCTTTTTTGATGCATTACAAATTTATTCACAATTCTTAAAATTACCAGGGGCACAGAGGATTCCACAAAGCTAATATAAGCAACCTCACAAGAGTAACTATGAAAAAGACGCACAGCTGAAAGTAAAAGTCCACTGATTAAAGCTCTGTTGCCTTTAAGCATCTTCAAGTTGTCTTGATAAAATGACTCACATGCATATTGAATAAAAAAAAATAAAAAAAAATCCAAGAAAACCCAAAGATATATAACTGGAACTTTCACTTCCAAGAAAGCCAGTTGTAAAGTGTATGGACACTGAATGCTCACTAATGTATTGTCTAAATTTATCATTTCAAAAATGAGATATGCTTTGAAGCTTCAGAAGTTGACAGCCATTATCTTGAATGCCCAGATCAATTTTTAACTAGAAGCTAGGAGTCTTCTAGTAGCAAATTACTCCACAGGATTGCTGTCATGGCCTAGGTGAAACACAACTGAAACCAAGAAGTGAAACTGAAAATGTTCCCAGTTATACATAATGTAACCCAGTAAGTTTCAACCTTTAAGGCCATATTAATGGAAATGCGCAGGTTAGACGTTAAAAAAAAAAAAAAAGGATACCTACCCAACGCTCCACGGACCCCTTCTACAAATCAAAAAAACAAAGTTACATGAGCTGTAGAACACCAAACTCACCTGTCACTCTAACTTATTTCAAAGGCATCTCTGTAGTGTCCTATATAAAAGTGTCCTGCCCATAGCTTGGAAGGTTATTATAATTAGAGGATGCATAAATGCAACTATAGCCAAAGCACAGATACACCTGAGCTAATTTAATTAGCTAGCTTGTGTATCAGAAGTATTCTAGTTGATGGCAGTACTTGATTGCAACTAAATTAATTTGCCAACTTTTCCATCATTCTCAGCAAGCCACTTTTTTTTTTTTCTCCCCGCCAATCTTCTGTTTCATTCAAAGCTACTCCAGGTTTAATGCTAAAGTTTCCAGAGCAAAGCTCTTTCCTTAAATAAATAAATCAAGAGCACTTTCACAATTCTCAGCGATCATAACTGGAAAAGAGGCATGAACAATACAGGGTTATTTCAAGCAGCGAGGACTCAGTCTATTTAATTCTTTATAGATTAACATCAACAACTTGAATTCAGACCAGAAAACAGCACCCAGCTAGTGAAGTTTATACTGCTTCAGTTCATAGTCAAACAAACTACAGCAATATTTTTGACCAGAGAGAAGAAAACCTGTGTATAATCACACGAAGAAAATGGCTGGCACTTTACTGACACTTCAGGCAGCATACAAAGCTTATGCAGTCAACACGGGTCAAAGACCAAGTGATGTGATGCAATGCAACAGCAGCAGGAAAGATCTCCCTGTCAATAAACCGCCCAATGTTGACAGCTATATTATAGCTTATTTTGCAACATGGAGGTCAACTACCAAGGTTAATTTTCAAAGATTGCAAACATTTTCTCAATCGCAAAACAGAGGTAAAAAAAAAAAAAAAGGAAAAAAGAAATAGCTTGTCGAGAATTGTCAGAGAACTCAGTGATATTCACAGAACAGTCTGGAACAATGCTCAAAATCTCTGTTAATCAAAATGACTTTCCTAGGCTATTATCTTTAGATGGGATTTCCAAAAGACAAAATGTTCCTGGGTGGCATCTTGGGCCACCACATTGTGAGTTTTAAGTATCTGTTGAAAGTCGGCCACATGGATTTTAGGTACCCTTGACAAGGCACAACCTAGATGCATGGGAAACTTGGGACATACTCATCCTTTTCCCATACTGAGATCTTGCAGGATGGTCCAGCAAAATCTTCCAATATGAATTTGGAAATCAAAACATAGTGAGATGCTTTCCTTCCCTAAACAAAATGTTTATTACTTCTCTTTCATGCTCTTTTGATAAAAAGAAGCATTTTGGCAATCCTGATTGAGGGAGAGCATTACTTAATACAAAGCACAGCATAAATGAAGTTCCAAAAGACACAGACAAAGAATAGGGAGCTACTATTTAACTCTGAATTCTGTTTTTCGAAGTGTAGCAAGTAGGTCTTCATAATATTACTGTGATGTTAGACAGCTTGCGCTTATAGAACAAGTATATTAAAAAAACAACTTTTCTGTATTTAGTTTTGTTCTGAGACATCACAGATTGAACATTACATATATTGTAATACCTGCTATTAGTTTTAGCATCTGCATTACTTGTCAGTCCTGTTATGTTCACATAAAAGAATGTAAAAAACAACAGGAGGCTTTTAGGATGGTTTGCTTGATGTCCGAACTGAACAGGAGGAGGCAGTTCATCTATGGGAAGTATTGGAGAGCGGTAATCTTCCAAAAAGACTACCCTTGCAATCCAATCTTAAAAGCCAAATTCACATTTATTCTTGTTAGTTCTTTTCAGGTGAGTTTAGGTAAAAGTAACATTCACATAACGTAAAGATTTTTTTGCATATATAGAAGAGACAGGAAAGTTTTGTTCTGTATTTAAAAAAAAAAAAAAAAAAAAATCAAGCTCACTTGCCCCAGAGTTTGTTACTATGTTATCAACTCGCCTGAACTGGTATATTCATCAGTTACAGCGGACCAAATTCAGGAAAAGGGCACTAAGATCAGAAGAGTATTTATGGGCTTTCCACAGAATTTTTGGTTTGCATCAAGAAAAATAATTATTACAAATTTAAAAAAAAAAAAAAAAAATTGTTTATCTGGCTTGTAGCATAACAATGCTTTTATTAGCTACTGTTATGCATTGCAGATTTAATCTGTTCCTTCCATTTGGCTTTCTGTTTAACCACATAGGATAAAACCCACCTACATAATGTTTACAGCACTTGGAATTTAGTATTTAATTCCTTGCAATTACAATATTGAAATGTGTGTACTCTCTTCCTACATAGAAGTAAAACAAACAAAAAGCGCTAGAAGAAGCAGGGAAAAAAGTCCCATAGGTAAAGTTTGCTAGTAGAGTACTCTGCAATATGCCACACACATAGGGTGTACCTATTATTTCAAACTGCAAGTGTGTCAGTTATCAAAACACAAGGAAAAATTATTTTATTCTGTCACTTCTTTCACCTATAGATGGTATAATTGAATACCATAAAAAGGATAAAAAAGAAAGTCTTTCAAATCTCTTAAATGTTTATGAAAATATTTCATCTCCAAAAATTTCAAGTGAACAAGCTAAAAAGAAAACCTTCCAAAATTACACAGTTCTTACCTACCTTGTCTTTCTTATCTTGCCTGGCATATGGAAAACATGGAATTACAGCAGTCACTCTGGAGGATGATGCAATCTTGCAAGCATTGATCATGATGAGCAGTTCCATTAAGTTATCATTTATTTCTCCACAGCCACTCTGGATGATATACACATCTTCTCCCCTCACACTTTCACCAATCTCTACACTAAAAGAGCAAGAGATGACCATTTAAACAAATTACAGGAAAAGCATTATTAAAGAAAAAAACAGTTTTAACAGAATTTGTTAGTTTTATCCCCATTCAGAGTAGGATTTTTTTTTTTACAGCTATTTGCATAACTGTTCCCTTGATACAAAGTCTGTTTCAATATAAGCTAGTCTAAAATTTACTTCAGCCTAAATATGGTCTTCATAAGGTCACCACCAACCGACATGTAATTATGGCTACAGCACTGATGTAGCTCACATTGTTATTAAATTTGACACTTTTTTTTTAGATTAGTCTGTATATTCTGTGTCCTTGTCAGCTCTGAGGAGATGACCATTTAAAGAATAACTTAGGTAAGTACAGAAACAGCAGAGACAACTTTAGAGCATTAAGTACTATGTGCATCAAGCATCGCCTGCATCAGAATACCTCCTTGGAAAGGACAAGTATTTTTCTATGGTAATTAAGATGTTACTAAATTTGAGAAATTACTGCATTTTAGAAGAAAAGAAGTTACCAAACCACATCCCCAAAACTGGTTAAAATGTACAAGTATTTTTTTTAAATAAAATCTTAGACAAAAACTAAGAGGGCTGCTCACCATGACTCAACAACTCTCACTTTGTGTCAATTGTTCTATTTGCTCTAGCTGTACTTACATACTTTGGTTCCTCCTGACAGATTCTAGGAGTTGTTTTATTCTTACGCAGATTTCAAGGCAAATTCTGGCACCTATCACTGCTCACATCACAGAATTCAAAAACTAAGTTGCACTTATAGACAGGAAAATTAAAACAAATCAGTTGAATGAGGATTCTTTTTCAATTCTAGACCTAAGCAAGAGAAGTATACTGTTGAAACACACTAACTTTTCACACTTGTACTCCAAAACTTACACATAAAAGTATCAGACTAACTTTCCTTTTTTTCCCTGAATCCATACACAATGTACAAAAAACACACAGACTTGCTAAATAATGAGGCAATCACACCTTTCAAACCCATGCTCTACTAAGTTAGTCTTTATTAGCAAATGCTAAAATATATTCAGCCCTTATTTAAAAGGTTGCATCTTTACCTAAGACACAAATAAGCAAAAGCTTGTAGCTGCAAACCATACAAATGGTCCAGATGTAGGTAATTAAAATAATAAAAATAATAATTTAATAAATGTATAAAAATAATAATTTCTGTGATGGGTCCTTCAACACCGTGGCTTGTTCTAGCCAAACACAGTTCAAACAATTTCATTTATCAGCTTTCAGGGTGCTGTTTAAGATTCAGTAGCTTTCTGTAGCTACCAAACACAAAGAAATCTACCACCTAAAAACATCTTAATGATATGCAAACATTTGATCTATTATCATCAAGGTAGTTGAGTCTGTGCTCTTAGCTCCCCTATTCAGCTCCTCTGCAGTCCCAAACGAGCTATAAAAAGATCCTGGCTCTATTTTTCTCCTTAACTGAATAAATTTTTTGATTAAGAATGCTACTATCAGGAATTCTTAAGGCCCAAAAGAAAGCAAGTCATCTAGCAAACACTAGGATCTCTGGAAGGATAGAGGTGGGTATTTAAAGTACCATCTGCAGATACATCTGCAGATACATCAGCATTAATCCAGGAAATGTTTTTGAGCTTGCAGTGGTTGGTCGAAGGTTAGACTAGATGATCTTGAAGGTCTCTTCCAACCAAAGACATTCTGCGATTCTGTGATCATAGCACAGACAGAGTTTTTTTGTCATGAAGCTGTTACTTCCCTGTCCAAGTTCTTAATTAATGGAATAGGGTTGTTCACAGAAAACTGTTTCTATGAAAACACATTCTTTGTTTTCCTTTTTAGTGTCGAAAAAGTTTTGGTCAACCTGAGTTAAGTTCAGCAAGAGACTTACATAACTGGAAGAACTCAGTCAAGCTTAATTAGAAGCCCTACCAAAACGAGCCCTGTTGTTGGAATATCAGAGCGCCACTTCTATGATTAATAAGCAAAACCAAATAAACAAATGCATTGAAAAGATGCCATTACTTCTGAAGTAAAGTATGTTTTACTTCAGACTTGGAGTTCTGATGCTCCAAGTAAAGCATCTACCCACTAGCTGATGGATGCAGCCTCAGTCACTGTAACAGATTCATGGTTATTCTTATGAAGGCTCTGAAAAATAATCATCACTCAACTTGGCCCTTACACACACCTGCTTAATAGCAAGTGTTGTCACACACCACACCTTTGGAACATGTTCAGAGAAGAATACCACCACATGCAAAAGCTCTATTGCATCTGTTTCAACCCAAGGCTGTCAAATTACACTCCAGTTCTGGAAATTAACCTAGGAGCCATTACAAAGCAGAAGAAAGTAGAAAAAAAACCCTAACAAAATAATAAGAAAACATCAACAATTTTCAGGCGAGAGGGTTACTGGAGTGACAAAGGAGGCCAGAATAAGATTTTAGTACTTGTCGGGGAAAAAAAAAAAGTAACCAGTAGCTTCATAATCACACTACATAATAGGAAAACACTTTGCTGAGTGACAGAAATACTTCACCTTGATGTTGCATTACATAGACAAAGAACACTGAATTCTAACACTCAAGAGTTGTTTTGCTTCTTTAAAAACCAGTCATTTCTAAGAACACTGCTAAGAAAAACCAGGTTTCAGGAGGCCAGGGAAAAAACTTTGAGATAAATATAGATCTGGTTAATACAATGGTCCTGAAATGATGCTTCTTTCATTGCCATTGGCCAGTATCTTTCCAATGACCTTGCACTACAAATAACTTTTTCATCTTGTAAACATCTTAGAAAATGCAAATGCTACTACTTCCTCTGTTGGTGCATTTGAAAAAAAAATGGTTATGCTTTTTCATGCCAGAATGACACATTTATTTGTCACACAAGCATGTACGTGCAGCAATACCTTCTCTAGCAGACACAGAAGTTATGTGCAGACTAAAATAAATCAATTAATTTATTAATACTTGCATAGTACTCAAGAGTAACCCAGCCAAAGGTGTCAGAGAATAGCATAATGTAATTTTTGCACAAAGATCATCTTCCAATCAAGTGGCGACAACGGTGTGACAGATCTCTTACTGTCTACCCTCTCAAAGACTGGTATTGAGAGGCAGTGCACAGAGTCAACCAACAGACACAACTACCCATTTTACCTTCAGCCAGCCACACAGTAAAGGAGGACCAGTCACTGTGTTGTAAGTGTATCATCAGACATAGCCTGTACTAATCACACTGGGGGGGGAGAGGGGGGAGTGTTGGGTGATGTTGGTTTTGGGGGTTTCTTCTTTTAGAACGCGTTGGTGGTTTATATTTTTCTGCACACACACTCCCTCCACCCCCTCCCCCTTTTTTTTTTTTTAATTTTTATTTAACATTCAGCTATAAACAGGAAAACAGTAAGAGACTATATAGTATCAGATTTCTGAAGTATTGTGCCTCAAGTATCCATTAGACAACACTAAGCTAACAGCAAACTTTGTGATGACAGTTATTAACATTACTACTAAATTCCATTTAGATCATCTATATCACGACCTAATTAACAGTTTGGGGAGTTATTTAAACAATTTCACATAATGAGGACACAGAGGAAGGACGCAACAACAAGCTCTTGCCTCAAGATTACAAGCTCTGTTTGCTTTATGCAATTTAAATCAAATGCAGCTATTTGGAAACACTCAGTTTAAATAAACTTCTTGTTCAAGAAGAGTCAACAGAACAAGTACATTAAAAGCCCTGACAGCACACAATTGTGTTTTAAGGAACAAATTATAGAAATTAATAGCCCACAAAAGTAATTAACTTTATTGAGCCAGTTGCTTGGAATTCACAAGCACAAGGCTCTAGTAGAGAAAGACGCACGTAAGACAAGTCATGATGAAAACCAAGTTTGAGTGTTGGTGTCAGCCTTCATCTTGCAAAGGCTGATTTGAGAGTTCAATTTAATAAGTAGAAACTTCGACAGACTAATTACCATGAGTTAAGGATAAGCCTCAAAACTTACTTGTGTTAGAAACATATTTCAATGGCTAAAGCATCCATTAAGCAAAACTCAAAAACAGGAGTAACAGCAGGCTGAGCTCCTTCTAAGCTAGATTTATAGTAAAGAACTTATGGCAAAGGCTATTTCAGATTTGCACTTCCTAACTAAGAAAAAAAAATAGTTATGGGTAAACTAAAGAATAAATATGTAAAGTTAAACTAAAATGGTAAATAATGTAAATCTGTAACTAGGATCCTGTTCAAATCATGCACTTAAAAGGCCTCTGTGTACCTTTTAAAATAATTACAACAAATTAAATTTCTAGCCATGCTTACAAGAAGTAAGATTTCTCAATCAATTTAGGTGCCAATAAAGTAGAGGTATACTCCAGGCACCTACCAGAGAAGAGGCCACAATTTAAGGTCTAGAGTCTTCATACAGCATGCAAAAAGAATCATATCTCAAAAGCAATCAAAAAAAATCCACACGCTGAATCTGCAATTCATTGAAACCCAGCCAATGGAAAACACTAAGCAGAGGGGTGTGTTTGACCACTTACCTTGGGGAATGCATTTTGCAGAGTAAAGTCTTTTAATGCAAGGCCTCCAACTTACTGGGCAAATACTTCAACTGCTGTGATGTTATAAAACAAAATGGGTACCAACAAAGCCCAAAGTAATAAAGAAACAGTAAAAAAGCCAGAGTTGGTTTTAAGTCTATAGGTATCCCATATCTCCTGGCACCCATGGCTTCCCCTCAACTCTAGGCTCTTCCACTTTGATTAACAGCTTCAAGACCAACCCCCAGCTAGATCTTCGTTGACGACTGCCCCATCCTCATGGTGGGCACTGGCATGGTGAGCACCATAAGACACGAAGTTCAATAAGGACAAGTGTAGACTCCTGCATCTGGGGAGGAATAACACCAGGCACCAGCACAGATTAGGGGATGTCCTGCTGGAAAGCAGGTCCATGGAGAAAGACCTTGGAGTCCTAGTGGACAGCAAGTTATCCATGGGACAGTAATGTGCCCTTGCGGCCAAGAGGGCCAGTGGTGTTCTGGTGTCCTACTGTGTCCAGCAGGTCTTGGGAGATTCTCCTCCCCCTCTACTCTGCCCTGGTGAGACCACACCTGGAATACTGTATCCACTTTTGGGCTCCCCAATTCAAGAGAGACAGGGATCTACAGGAAAGAGTTCAACAAAGAGCTATGAGGATGATTAAGGGACTTAACATCTCTCCTATGAGGAAAGGCTGAGAAGTAGGACTTTTTAGTCTAGAGAAGAGAAAGCTGAGAGGGGATCTTTTTAATGTCTATAAATATCTAAGGGGTGGGTGCCAAGTGGAAGGGGCCAGTCTCTTTTCTGCAGTGCACAGTAATACGACAAGAAATAATGGGCATAAGCTAGAACATAGGAGGTTCCACCTCAATATGAGGAGAAACTTCTTTGCTGCGAGGGTGATGAAGCACTGGAACAGGCTGCCCCTGCAAGTTGTGGAGACTCCTTATCTGGAGACTTTGAAAATCCACCTGGATGCATTCCTGTGTGGCCTGCCCTAGGTGATCTTGCTCTGGCAGGGGGTTTGGACTAGATGATCTCTAGAGGTCCCTTCCAAGCCCTATCATTCTAGGATTCTATGATTTTCTTACTCTCCACTCTAGCACACAGCCTGCCACTGCAAGAAGAAAGCACCCTCACTTGAGCAGCTCTGAGTTGAGCCACGTGCAGCCTGAAAGGAACCCTCAGAAATTTTGAAACAAAGGTCTAACAAGCCTGAGCACATGCAGAGAGGACAACTAACAAAATCTGCACCTAAGGACATGAGGGATCATGAGTCCTTCTTCATGTAGGTTGTTTTTTTTGTTTTAAAATTTCAAGTATTTGGCATCTACTTAAAGCAAAAAGTGCACAGTGTACAGCAAGGTCAATAAAGTGGAAGTCTTGAACCAAAAGCTTTGAAGCATTCTTAGGCCTTTTCAGATTCAGAGCAACAAACAATGTGGGAAATGGCCATATTTGCTGCACCTTCAATTGCCTATATAAACAAAGCATGCACAATATGCAATCCATAAATGACTTATTTAATCAGAGCTGATAAATTCTGTTTCTCTAGCCTCCCCTTGCTTACTATAGCGTAAGCAAGATGGGAGCAAGGAAAATAGCTGCCGCAGGCAGAGCACAACTCCGGTTGTGAATCATTTGCTCAGCAGCTGGGCAGTATGAAGAGGTGCTTCACATCCCAGCATGTCCCTAATCCCTACCACCTTCAACACATTTAACACCATATTATCACCTGAGCTTGCTTACCCCATGATGAGAGGTGTGCAAACACTGTAACTACCCACTTCAGTGAGGGTGATACAAGTCATGGCCCCAGCAGCTGAACCCAAAGGAATCAGGGTATACAGAAGACATAGTAAGGTCATGCCTCATCCAAGGCAACTGCAGTAGAAGAGCTGGAGGATGCTGAAGGGGGGAGAAGTAAATGTTACAGCCCACTGCTGAACTGTGTATTTGTTTTCACAGAATGGTAGGGGTTGGAAGGGACCTCTGGAGATCATCTACGTCCAACAGTCTGCTAAAGCAGGTTCACCTAGAGCAGATTTCACAGGATCATGTCCAGGCGAGTTTTGACTACCTCCAGAGAAGGAAACTCCACAAACTCTCTGGGCAGCCTGTTCCAGGGCTCTGTCATTCTCAGAGTAAAGAAGTTTTTCCTCATGTTAAGATGGAACTTTTTGTGTTGCAGTTTGTGCCCCTTGCCCTTTGTCTTATTGCTGGGCACCACTGAAAAGAGTCTGGGCCCATTCTCTTCACACTTGCCCTTTAGATAATTATAAGCATAGATAAGATCCCAGTATTGGTATACAGCAGTGATAGAAGTTTCCAGGTTTGTTCCTGATTTTTAAAACTATTTACTGCATTGAACAAAGTGGGTTTGTTACATTGTGTGAAAGAGAGACTCAAATCCATCCTTGTAAGATTTCTCAAGGCAACATCAGCTATTTTTTCATATCTTCCAAGATCAAATTTCAGTCCAAGACACGACTTCTATTTACTTACAAACAAATGGCTCTCATATTAACAACACAGCTTTTCCCACACAATAGACAATGTCCCTTTGTAGTCAATCTGCATTTTCCTCTGTAAAACACTTCGGTCTTCAACAACCCATCTTCAGCAGCTAAATGAGGTTGCAGGTAGGCAGCCTCCAAATTCACATGTGTCAGGCAGGACTTCAATTCCCTTCCTCATGGATCTGTTGAGAAGATCTGCAAGAAGACTCACTTCATCCAGTGAATCTGACAGGAAGAAGCAAGGAAGCTCATGGGAATGCGTGGGATCACTAACTTCTACTAGGAGAGATGTGTGTAAGAGTATGCCATCTATGACTCCGGCTTCTCCATTTTGAAAATAACAAGTAATTCAGGACAGAATTAAAATACATAGTCTTTAGAGAAGCAAATATACCATATATTGTAGGAAAACATATTTATTTAAGAAGTGATGTACATTCAAGGATAATTTTATCAGCTGACTCACCCAAAATATCTACACTGGTATTTAATTGTGTATCAAATATGATTAAATGCCATTGCGGTACATGGAGACAATCGTGTGAAAAACTTTGTAGCATTTATTATCTGTATGCTTCTGTAACATCTGCCAAATAGTTTCACAATGCTGAAGCTACAACGGCCATGTCTGTTTAAGACCTTCCACTCCTTTCCTCTTCCACCAGCCTGCCAAACTCTGATGATGATGGCTACTTGGGGGGGTTTGAAGAAGATAAACTGCGTACCTCACCACAGCCTTAACATTTTGCCAGATAAGTGAGAAGGTGGTGCCACCCAAGCTCCGATCACGACACTGTGGCTGGCACTTACTTGACACACAAGCTTTGAATGCTAAAGAGGGTTATCTTCTACAACCAGATATTATTGAGGAGCTCCCTTGCTGCTTTAGTTAGGGTTGCTTGACTTTAGTAGTCAGCTAAGGAAACCACTTCCATAAAGTTTAGATGGAAAGATGAAAAAAAAAAAAAAAAATAAGGGTCAGTGGTCAAGTTTACCAGCAGTTTCCCTCAGTTCCTCTAACACAGGTGTCAAAACATCCCAGTTACAGACCTGGAAGGACACTGAATGCCTACATCAGAAGGGAAATGGGATATTGCTAGATACACTAGTCTCAGTATAAATTAAAGAGAGAAGCCTTTCCATTTAAATGTTCTGGAGCTGGGAACACATCTGCCCATTCAGCCACAGCGCTTATCAGTAGTGGTCCTATGCCAGGGTACAGCTTTAGTTCCTCAAACCCATTTACATCTGCTAAGGATGGGGACTGAGATGAAAGCCTGAGTTGAAATATAATGCAAAATATTTAATGACCCTTCACTCCGCTCTATTCTGCAAGCCGGACTAACTGCAGTTCTCAAGTAATTGGTTTCCAGCCAGGACCCTTTGACAAGGACTTAAGCCAGGAACTGCTGTAAATTTATCAAGTTACACATAATTTACATTTACATTTAAGAGTGCAGCAAACAGCAAACCAGAGTTTTTAACAAAAGGTGAATCTCCTCTGCAACTTGCTAACTTAACAGATCTTACAAAGCAAGAGTTTGTTGACCCCCAGGCCTGGGCTTATCTGTTTGCACAGAGGTTTGCTCAAGTACCATTGGGAAGGTTTAACGTTCTTTGAGCATTTTAACTATCAGGTTCTAGTATTCTGCAATACTGCAAATGTATTTTGTAATGCAAATACACTTGTTTATAAACTTTAAAATACCACAAAAATATGGAAAAAATAAAAAAACTGTGCTGGATTATCATTATAGAGGAAAAAAAATTATTTCTTCCTTACATATACACATGAAGAAACTTTGCTGTGCAGACAGACTGAAAATCCAGATGCCTCATTAAAGGACAACTGCAGCATATATATCTTACTAACTTTAGCTGTAGTTTAATTTCAAATACATTGTTAAGGACTTCTCTTCTTAATGATATTTTTTTTTTTTTGAGGAACACCAGTCTACAAAACTGGAAGACGAACATCCTGAAATAAGTTGCTAAAGATATTGAAAAGATTACCCACTTAAAACATTATATAGTGGGTACAATTATACTTAATGAAGTTCTTATCTCCTCTTCAGCTTCCAATTTCAAAAGTATGAAGTTGTAAAAAAAAAAAAAAAAAAAAAAAAAAAGTGTCAGCCTCACAGTACATTAGATGCATTCCTCATATCTATACCACATTACATCCCTACTTGCCTAAGAAAATCAACTGGCATTACTAGATTAGCCAAACCACTGACATGCTATACTCACTACTATCTACTTGTTTAATGGCAGAAACCAATACTGCAGAGAAGGAAAAATACGTGGAATGATAAGACCAGAGCTTATTGTATCCTGAAGCCTAGAATTTAATTAACTTACCTTTTAAAATAAATATGCAAACTTTGGAGATAAATTTCTACCTTGGATGAAATCTTAAATCAATCTCTGCCTAAAACGGAGTAAACAGCAGAACTAAAGATAAGTGTCTCTGGAGAAGAAACATTTGAAAAAAAAATTAGACATAAGTTAGCAAAAAAGTCATGCAACCAAATACACAAATTAAGTTTTATCATGCAGAAAAGAGATCAAAGAGCAATAAAGTGAGTATGGGGCTGGAAAGACTTGAAAGAAGATTTAAACCTTCATTTAAGCAGGAATGAATAGAAGAGTTAGAGTGTGCAAACATTAGGTTGCATAAACACCAATGGAAAAGGGTTTATAGTAATGCCAGTGAGCTAAACTGGAACAAGAGCAATTAAACTGAGAATGCAAAAACATAGACAGAATAGAAGGACATGCTTTGTGAGAGCACTTTTAGAATACATCATGTTAGTCCTTCAAAGGAAGCAATGAAAACACGCTTGTTCAGGAGATTCAGAACAAGAGCAGATTAAAATAAACGTACAATAATTTCAGAGACTAGCCAGCTACTTGGAGTCAGGATCTTGTGTTTCAGAATCAGGTGGCAGCCTGGTCTCACACCTACACAGAACAGCAGTTGCACAGTCTTATCAGCTCATGGGATGAGCATACAGCTGTCACCTCAATTTAAAAATCCTTCATTAAAAATGAGTAAATAAAATAGGTAGGTCAGAAAGCTGACAAACTAGTAAAGAGAGGCAATGTTGGTAGGAAAAGCACTGTCAAGCACATTTTTCAGGGAGTCAAGGTGAGCAAGTTGTCCTTATGTTGTTTCACAATGGATTTTTTTGCACTGTTACCAGAGTCACTTTCTGCATTTGGCTGGCCAGGAACTCGATATGCCTGCACTTTGAGCAATAAGCCAAGGCCATCATAACAACCGTATTATCCTCATGCAGGACCAGCGGTCTTAGACTCGGGAAGGGAGCCATGCAGGAGCTGTAACTAGTCCATCACACACACACCTGGCTGCTGATACAAAATAAGGACCGGCCGCAACAAATCCCGAAGTGTCATTTGGCCCAAGCTCTTTTTCACATGCCTAATTCATCGTCACCATCCTGACGGTTGAACGTGGTGATCTTAGAGGTCTTTTCCAGCCATGACAGTTCAGTTATGTGATTCCGTGTTCTTACATCCACTCACACACAGATCCACTTACGAGTCTACACAAGAAACTACGATTCATAAAAACCAAGCTGATTTTATCTTTACGGTGATATCAACCGTTTAATTAGCTACCTGTGAACAGTGGGATGAACCTCACGTTGCAGACAGCCTGCCTGTTGCAAATACCACCCTCACCCCACGGGAAGATGCTCTTCACCGGGGCAGGGGCCGCGCCATCTCTCCTCTAGAGCAGGAGCTGCCAGTAGGCGCTCTCCCGAGCGAGGTCGGGCTCAAGCAGTAGGGCCAGCTCCGCTGCCTCGCTTGTGCTCCTCAGACCCCTTCTGCCGGCAGCGGGAGGCCAACTNCCGTTAGCCGGCCGCCAGGGCAGGGGTGGGGAGGAGCAGTGCTTGGCCGGGCACAGCCGGCCTGGGAGCCGGGCAGAGCCGGCCGCTTCCTCTCCTTTCCTCCCTCCTCCGCCGTTTCCTCTGCGAGCCCCTTTGCCTAGGTGCAGTCCGTGCCCGTTCGTAGGCAGCGAGCCGCTGTCTTGCCTCTGTTAGGCCGGGCTTTGCCTCTGGGCGGCCAGAGCTCTGCCCCCGCTTCCCTTGCGTACTTTGAGAGAGGGACGAACGGAAGTTCTTCACCGGGTTTTGACTCCCTATTGCAGGTGGGTATGTACGGTTCAGACGGTACTCTCACCTAAACAAACAATCGCCACATACAGCTGCAGCTTTAGTTTAGGTTTAGTTTAACTGTAGTGTAGGTTTAGTTAGATAGATATCTAATCACTTATTAGCTACTAGAGCTGTCCTTGAATAACCTGCGGCTAATTTCTATATATACACCATTCATTTTCCATTAACATGTTTGTTTTTCTCGATTGTTTCTTAGAAATAGGCTCACTGGCAAACTACTGTGAGAAAACTGAATAAAAGCGAAAAGGTCTTAGCTTTCAGCTAGAGTTATTTTTGCTTGTATGTATAAAAATAAATAAATTACATTGGATGAGATACTTCAGAGCCACCTGTTTTCCTGCCTTAAGTAAACCTTTTTTTTTTGAGTAGCAGGGTCTTGAACTTATGTATAATAATGTTCTATCAGTGGGATAATTCAGAGAATTGTACAATGTTTGGGGTTCGAAGGGACCTTTAAAGGTAATCTCATCCAAACCCCTGCAGTGAGCATGGACAGCTTTAACTAGATCAGGCTGCTCAGAGCCCCATCAAGCCTGACCTTCAATGTCTCCAGGACTTGTGCCTCCACCACCTCCTTGGACAACCTGTTTCAGTGTTCCGCCACCCACATTGTGAGGAGCTTCTTTCTAATGTCCAAATGCATTACCAAATAAATCCCAGTGTTGCACAGTTCACCTCTCTGGATGATTTTAGAGCTGGTCAAAAACTCCTGTCAAAGTTATTTTTCAACTCGGTACTGGATTTTTTGATGAAACGTAATTTCTGCAAGGAAATTCTGTAATTGTTTAGTAAGGAACTTTCTCCATTAAAAGAAAAATCCAAAAAGAATTGTATGTTCCACACTGAATGTTTTAATAAACTACTCNGCAGGACACACCTCGGCACGCCGTACCCCTCGGCCACACCTATACCTGGCGAGGGCCACCCGTACGCTTGTACGGCGCAAAGACAGGTAGGACCCGCCGGGCTGGGGCCATCCCGGGGGAGCCGGCGGAGCGCAGCGACAGCCCGGCCGCCGGGGTATGGGGTAACGCAGCCCTCCTCGATTAGGGAAGGGAGCCCGGGCCGCGGGAGCACCGGTCCTCGCCACCGCTGCCCGCCCCGCCCCACGCACACACGTACTGTACGCACCTGGTCTCCTGGTTACTGAACTTCTTNCTTCACCGGGTTTTGACTCCCTATTGCAGGTGGGTATGTACGGTTCAGACGGTACTCTCACCTAAACAAACAATCGCCACATACAGCTGCAGCTTTAGTTTAGGTTTAGTTTAACTGTAGTGTAGGTTTAGTTAGATAGATATCTAATCACTTATTAGCTACTAGAGCTGTCCTTGAATAACCTGCGGCTAATTTCTATATATACACCATTCATTTTCCATTAACATGTTTGTTTTTCTCGATTGTTTCTTAGAAATAGGCTCACTGGCAAACTACTGTGAGAAAACTGAATAAAAGCGAAAAGGTCTTAGCTTTCAGCTAGAGTTATTTTTGCTTGTATGTATAAAAATAAATAAATTACATTGGATGAGATACTTCAGAGCCACCTGTTTTCCTGCCTTAAGTAAACCTTTTTTTTTTGAGTAGCAGGGTCTTGAACTTATGTATAATAATGTTCTATCAGTGGGATAATTCAGAGAATTGTACAATGTTTGGGGTTCGAAGGGACCTTTAAAGGTAATCTCATCCAAACCCCTGCAGTGAGCATGGACAGCTTTAACTAGATCAGGCTGCTCAGAGCCCCATCAAGCCTGACCTTCAATGTCTCCAGGACTTGTGCCTCCACCACCTCCTTGGACAACCTGTTTCAGTGTTCCGCCACCCACATTGTGAGGAGCTTCTTTCTAATGTCCAAATGCATTACCAAATAAATCCCAGTGTTGCACAGTTCACCTCTCTGGATGATTTTAGAGCTGGTCAAAAACTCCTGTCAAAGTTATTTTTCAACTCGGTACTGGATTTTTTGATGAAACGTAATTTCTGCAAGGAAATTCTGTAATTGTTTAGTAAGGAACTTTCTCCATTAAAAGAAAAATCCAAAAAGAATTGTATGTTCCACACTGAATGTTTTAATAAACTACTCAGTAATAAGTGGGTAATAGTTTGGGTTGCTAGTATTCCGGTTCTCCAGCCACCTAGGCAGATACTTCCACAAATCATGAACACTTCTTGCTAAGTGTGGCATCACTGCATCTAGGTGGTGTAAACAGGGGACACAGTTTATGGGCAAGAATGCGAACAATAAGAATTGTGACTTATCCTAGCATAATTTGAGAATCTATTCCAGCGTTTGATACACTGCAAATATCTCAACATATGAGGACTATTGTATGGCCCACTTACCCTTTTGATTTTGTATTTTCTCCTTGTACAATTGAAAAGAAATTAGTTTAAGTGTCAGCACTGCAGGCTTAAAATAGCATCAGAGAGTCAAGCCCATGTACCTTCCAGGTCATACATCATCAACAACTAATTTTGTAGGTCACACACGTTTTGTAGTGAGTTACTTGCAGCTGCAAGTTTTGCCAGCTATCCTGATTTTATTGTACTTTTTAATACTGGTTATTCTAAAATCTTTAACTTCTGGGACAGATCTCAGCTTCCATTAAGACCGCAGGTTTCAAATCTGAAAAAGAAAGCTTCTGATACGACCTCAGGATTATCAGTACTAAAAGCAATGCCAATAATTTAAAGTAATGCCATAAAGGGAAACCATACTTCACGGTAGACTCAAAACACCACTGGAACTTTTGAAATGGTCTGCAGAAGACAAGAAAACAAAAGTTGGGCTGCTAAGACTTTGGGGTTTTTTTTATATATGTTTGGCAGCACTGAATGCTACAATGAACTAGCTCGCTTGGTGAATGTCTTGACCTTCTCTCTTTTTTTCCCCAAGGTACCCAGTTACAACTCTTGTCCTCACATACAGTTTAGTGTACATTCCTCTATTTGCTGGCTTAGCCTGATACCCAGAGAGTTCTTTTCAGCTCACAAAAGCTTTTGTGCCCAACAGCTAATTAGTTTTTGTCCTGTAGCTACAATATAGAAAGTCATTAAAACCGGTTCTGGCGGCTGACATAATAAACAAATAGTGCTGATTGACATGCAGAGTATGATTATCTTTCCATTGGTTGTGATAGACTAAAATAGTGGACCGAAATTCAAAAGTTTGTGTTATCACCACTTGAAGCTTTGTACTTTTTCTTGAGAAGAAAACAAACATGATTTCCCCTCTTTCTGTTTTGATTAAATGCAGACAAAAAGGAAACTATCTGCCTAATAGCAGAATGTTAAACTTTCAACAAGAAAATAGCAGAAAATAAAACTTTCAACAAGAAACTGCTTTCTTCTTTTTGTCATCACGTTGTGGTCTTGCCTGGTGTAGGATGTAATAATCAGTAAAGAACTAGCAAATGCTGTTTCCTGATAACTAGATGTCAGTAATTATTGGTCAGCTTAGCTCCGACAAAGACTACAACAAATACTAGTCACCTGGACCTGAGAAAGCATATGTAATTCTGCTTCTGCACCAGCAAGTCCTTCCAGCAAAGATATGAGAGCAAAGGAAAAATAAGAGACTTTAAAATATCAGAAGCAGAAATTGGACTACCAAGAGACTCTAATTTACATATAAACTGAAAGATTTTCACCTCTCTTCAATTCATTGCGGGGCACAGTTTTGTGAATCTTAGCATATATAGCTCACTTTATGATTTTCCTTATAGTTCCCATAATAAAAATTGTTATGCCTTGAAAAAAAGTCACACAGAGTGACCCCGGGCTTTTGTAGTTGTTTTATCACCATGACTTCTGACCATTTTTTTTCTTTCAAATTACAAAATATCTTTAAGGAGGATTATCTGTTGGGGAAAAAAAACCAGCCTTTTAAAAGAACTGAGAAAATGCCTGTTGGGTTTCTGGAAATACATTTTCAGTGTCAAGCTATTTCATTCCTTCCTTTCACTGTCATAATTTGCAAAAGACTCCATTGACCAATTTCTGCTTTCAGTTACATCATTTAATTGCCAAATGTTAGCAGATCGTGGCTCTGATCTCAAAAGAGTTGATCATGAAAAGTCTGATATTTAAAATGAACATTTGCAGGTTATTTTTATTTGTTGTGTGTATTTTTTACTGTTCATGTACCTTTAGGTCAGGATTTCAAGGTTTTCTCAGAATTTCCCTTAAAAAAATGAAAGCTAATATTTGCCTCCGATCACTCATCTCCAAGGGCTTCAGCTTGAAGAATAAACAACAAATATTGGAGGGCTTGATATGGGATAGCAGCAGCTGACAGCATTACAGTCACATCTGTCCAAACGTATTATCTCTGCATTTTGAGACCGGTGATTCTATTGTCTTCCAATGCTGATGTGGTTCTTTCAAAGTTTGTTCTATCCTGCAAGTATAAAAACATAAAAAGTTGTTAAATGAATAATGCTACTGAGAAAGCATAAAGTTTTGTCATAAAAACCCCTATAGTTGTTCCTACCACCTTGCCACTTCGTGTGTTCTTCATGATCTTGGCCACCCACTGCTCCCAAATTGCCCTCAATGTTCCAAACTTCCACATAGCTCCATTCATCTCCCTCCCAGCTGTATTCCAAATCCCCATTGCTTCCCTGCTTTGCTCTATGGCTTCCAATTTCTCCAATTGTTTCTAATGTTACCTCTGGATATTTTCTGAATACTGAATATTTCAGCTGCTGCTTCTCTTTCAGAGCCACAGCTCTATGATATTTTATGCAGCTGCTATTGAAATCTCTTTGATCACTTAGCTCCACTTTTCTTTGTCAGCAGATACAGCTTCTACTGCCTCACTTACTTTATTCTTTAGAAAAGCTTATTGTCCTTCTTTACGCTTATTCTGAGGGAAGATGCTATGCCAAGTAGCTTTCATAAATCTCTCCTAAGGCACATCATAACACCCCTTACTCAGCTCTAATCATCATCTAACTAGTGGCACCTTATACAATGCATGATCAATGGAGAGAAAAGAATTTTCAAACTCCAAGTTACATAAATTTAACTGTTCATTGTATGCTCTGTTATCAGGACATTTTCACATCAATGGCCTAGACTGTTCATCTCCATAGTGATGTTCACTGCTCTTAAACTACCTTTAATTGAGCAATTGAAAATGTCTTTTGATGCTGAGAAACCTGGAAAACTCATCACTATTTTTTCCAGTCTGACCTTTGTGGCTATGTTTCAGCTGTAGTAATCAATCATTTCATTATTCTTGTAGTTATGAGAGGTTACCGAACTTCAGAGTATATGTCACCTCATAATGCTGCAGTTTTCCCAGACAGCTTACAACATACCTTTCAGGGTTCTTATATTTGAGAAGGTACTCTCTCGGATATGCGGTTTGTCTTGAGCGTGAATTTTCTGTGACATAAGTAGTGAAAATGGTCTGCTTGAGAGTATTTTTGTAGATACTGTAGGTATTGATATGGAGGAAAGAGCCAGACTAGGTGATTTCTTAAGATCCTTCATAAATCTTGTTTTCTCTAATGCTACTATTATTCTAGATTTTGTCACTGCCAGAAGTTTCTTATGAATTTCACAATAATATAATTCTTCATCATTTAGACTTTTTCCATGTGCTCATATGTCAATGCTTCTCTTGGACTATAAATACCAGCATTATGTCCATTTTGGAAGCGTTTTGAGGACCGGCTAGGTTTTGATCTGCATTTTCTTCTTCTGCTGTAAATGATAATAAATTGACCTTGGCTGGCTGGTGAAGTGGCTTCTTATGAGGAACCAGAAGTGGACTCTTATGGAGAAGAAAAAGTTCTTAATCTTCAGGAACTGTCATGCATTAAAATCTTGCCCAGCCAGCTTTGCTACACCTTTGATTCCTTCTCAAGATGGGGTCTCAGATCCTTAAGTTTCTGTTGCAGCTTGTCCCTGTTAAGAAGCTCTATGTTGAAAGAAGTAATTTACTTAATAGGAAGCAATCTAATTCCCCTTATTTTGTCCTAACAGTTTAGACTGGGATCCTTCAATTTGAGTTTACCAGTGAAGTAGGAAACATTTAAATTTTTACACAAAGATCTAGTGCCTACTACCTGATCATTTCTCGACGTTTTCTAGGAAAGCAATCATAAGCTGGTTTAATTACTTTCTTTTATTTTTTTTCCAAGTGTTTACAAAACCTCCAGTTTCTGTAATGCCTTTCTTTAATTCCTTTTCACTGTTTTATCGGTTCTGCCATGGTTTTGCCCTCTTGAAGTCCAAAGGCACATTAGCTTAAGATCTCCATCCTTGAAAATTGCATCTCACTTCTAGTACCAGGGCTTTTATCTCTGATTCCCTCAGTTAGTCAACCACTAGTTTCCAGCATCTTTCATATTACTGCTTGCATGAGTAAATAAAGGCAAGACAGCAGACTAATCTTGAAATGAAATATTTCTTTGTAAGTCTGTATATAAACAGGATTGCTGTTGCTTTGCAGAACACAAGCTCTAGAGACTGCACTCTTGGAGAAAGAAGCATATCAGTGCCAAGCTAAGGTGGAAAGAAAGAGGCCAGATTGTTATATATCATTCATTATGAAGCAAAAGACCAAGGCTATTCAGAAAACCATTTTCTACTCCTTTAAAAATAGCCTAGCTCAAGATAAAAGATCAAAGATTTCAGTTTCTTTTGCAAGACTAGATCTTGTGCATTTTGCCTCAGGCTAATTTAGAAAATTTTAGCTTGTCTTCTATGCATCTTGGTTCTAAGTCTGGGCAGCCATAGGACCCCAGCTTAGTCTGCAAGCCTGTCTGTTTATTCTCCACTCTAATCTTCTACTAAATCAACACATCACCATGCTGTGTCTCAATTCTGTCAAATCACATTTTCCAGAAGAAAACCATTCTGTATGGACATTTTTGGCTGGCAAAAGATAAGGAAAGAGAAGCAAACAAGAGAAGAAAAGAGATCATTATCTGAAACTGCACTGTTTCACATCATACTTTCACAACCACAGGCATTTGCTTTTGGCTCTAGTCAGAGGCGGAATGTCAGATACCTCTGTGAGATTTGGTCTGACCCAATATAGCCTTTCTCATGTTGTTATGTTCCTGTGTTCTGACAGCACAGAAATTCAGGGTGTCAGGTCAAACTAAAGAAAAATCTCCCTGAAAGCAGACAGCCCCTAGTCTATTTTGAAAGTTGCAGGGTAGATTGCTGTGATGTCCCTGATGCTCATTCTCCTAACATTATTGTAATACTGCTACTTCAAAAGCAAGATCATGTATTCAGATTACATAGGGTTTCCATCAGCTTTGGGTAAAACTTGCTAAGGGAAGCTTTTAGTACCTGTCTTGTTGTTTCTCTGGCTGTTGGTTACGCAGTGAGACCCAAGAAGACTTCCTTGTTTCCACATCTGAGAGAATAACCCAAGCCAGGGCAAGATCTGCACATGGACCATTAATTATCAACTACTTCCTGATAAGAAACCCCAGCACATCGAAAGGAAGAAATTTGAAGTACATTCTAAAATGAAACCAGGATTGAAAGTGAGTCCATCTCTTACTGTGTCAAAACTTCCTTTCCCTTTCCTGTTCCTGAAGTATAATTGCTAAAAATGCTGCTAGCTATTTATGAAATGGGCATAGGATCTTCATATAACACCAGATAAAAATATAAAAATATAAACAAAGTAGAGCAGAAAGAAAAATGAGAGAAGCATTTTTTTTTCCTGAATCTGAAGTTACTAAGCATCCCTACAACTTTGCTATACTCATAAATAAAAAAATACAGAGATACACCAATATCAAAGTAAGTGATTTTCTTTGATATTCAGAAAAGTCCTCTATGGCAGCTTCTTTAAACCTTTTTGCTATATTTGGGAAAATAAAAAACCAAACTCAACAGCAAATACTTCTTACCTACCTATGTATTCTTTCTGATTAACAAGTACTTAGACATATTATTGAAATTCTCTCTAAGGATTTGACAAAGAGTGAAAATACATTTTTCCGTAAATATTTTGAAGAACACCCAATCAACATCACCATGGTGTTATTTTTTTGAGACATCTGTAAAACGCATGTGCTTTATTCAAAACTGATGTGAGAAATATTATCTTGACTGGATAAAAACAGGCATGCAAATCAAATTACACTAACACCAGCATAACAAGTACCAAGAAATAAAAATGACATGAAACATAACAACGCTTGGCACCTCTAATCCACCATAAGTCACTCCACCTTCAAAATGTTTCTTCATGTTGTCTGTCTTCATATACAAATCAAACTAAATGAAAGCTACCTCACTAATGTTTAGTTCTTTTTGATTATTTCAGGCTGATTTCAGTGATAGCTTCATTAGTTACGTTCAGGATTGGACACACTGGATTTTCCTTCTTTCTTACTTAGCCTGTGTTTATTAGCTTCGTTCTCATTAAAAATAACTTCTTTCAACCCCCATGATCAGGTGCAGCGTTATCATAATGCAGTCTTGTCATAAAGTGGAAGGAAGGAGAGTGAGAAATCAATATAGAAGCAGTGAATGCTGTGGAGCTTGCATTCCCAAGTTACATAACAAAGAAGCTGCCATGGGCTTGTTAAGGCTGCCAGGTGGACTGTTAACCTCCTCAATGAAAGGGTCACTGACTTGTAAGGATGAAATATATGTAAAAAACATTTCTATTTTAAAGTACACCTACTTAAGTGTTGAATGCTATATCACAGCTGATATGATACATTGTTTTTAAAAAACAAATACCCAATCAAAAAGAAATTATTAAAGGAGACTTAAAAATACGGCAGCCATTCCCACACGGCTTGGCAACTGTACAACTGAGTACAGTTGCTTCACATGCTAAAGGTTTTCTGCAAGATTAGAAAGAACTGTAAACCTCAAAGGGTATATATGTAAATTTGACTTTGCAAAAGCTGAAAGCATTGGTCATACAGGTCCAAAAACCCTTTCTACATCAATTAGATACGTGGTGATCTTTAGATACTTTAACATATCTAAACAAAATACCTAAACAAAATAAGTATATGTATACAAACCTGCTTCAAACCATCCACACATTACTATTACGAGGCTAAGTACTGAAGAAGTACAGCATATTGGTGCATATTTCTTTCTGAAATTATTTTTAAACATTATAAATTTATCAGCAGTTTTGTTTCAGCATAATGGTATAACAATAACAGATCCTAAAGCACTACATGAGTTTATTTTCTTATCTTGTATTGTATCCTGACTTCAAATTACTTTACTGATGAAGTTCTGCTATAATATTCTATGAAGCATATCGATGAATAAAATGAATTATAAATAAAATAATAATGCATCAGCTGAGGAACTTTATGATTTGGATGAAGGTTAAAGCTGTGCATGCGCATATATTTGTTGCCTTGTGTTCAAAGTCCATTTTCATAAAATCATTCTCCAGGGTTCATGTATTATTTATATCAAAAGAGGACTGTATTTTCAAATCTTCTTTAAAATATTAAAATATTTTAGAAATATTTAAATCTTTTAATTTTTCCTTCTGCAAGCTTGTTTACTGTTTCCTGCTCATCTTTATGGAACCACCTTTCAAAGGAAATGAAAATAAGGTATGTACGTGCTTAAAAAGAAACGAACAAAAAAATCAAGCCTTTTCTTATCAGGACAAAATTCACAGTAGCAGAGACCACCTGGGTGCTTCAACAACTAAAACATCTGTGCTTTTCCCCTTTATCTATCTTGTTCCTATATTTTTCTTGAGTAGCTATGTTGGAATCTCCACAGATGTCCATAAATTCTTTCATTATATCCTTGGACACAGTCGCAGCACAGCTTTTGCCACTAGATACTCCAGCGCTAACAAAGGGGCAAGGTTTCTCTCTTGGTAGGAAAAGTGAAGTTAAATTATTCCCATGAGCAACTATTCTGTATCAGTAGCCTTGGCAATCTAGTAGGAATGACATAACATTCAGCTTTCTTAGAAAAGCAAAAAGGACAGTTGCTGCTTTAAACATACAATAGTGTAGAACACACAGCTGTTAACAGCAGCGTATATGGCACGAGTCTTCACCTCCTGCTTGCACAGACCTCTGTTTCCTCTGCTGCTCTGGTGGTACTGATAAATGTTATATACCAGGGCACTGAGACTGAAGGAAGGGATCACAAGAGCAAGGGAACAGCTAAAATTAGGATGAGGGAGAGAGAGAGGGTTTCTTCCCTCTGCTTCTCAACATGGTTTCTGAAGTCTCTACAACATTCTGACATTCCATTTATCTTCACCTAAGTCTTCTCCTCTGTCCATTCCCCAACATGTTAGCACCCATAAAACTTCCTAAATCCTGTGGCCTGACCAGCTTTCCTAGGCTCCAGCATGCCACTGACATTGCCAACCTTCCCCTTGTGCTTCCTTTTAGCACTCCAAACCCTTTCTGCCTGCTCTCTCAAAACTGTGTTTCATCACCATGCTGTGAAACAAACTGTGAGCCAGCTCTTGATCTGACTCGCTATACTCACCATACTCAGTACAGCGCTATAAAATCCTTCTGTGTCAAAGTTTGAAGAGTATCTTTATTTGGTGATAAAGTTCAGTTGCAACTGTTTAACCTGACATGTGTCTCTCTAGAGCTCTGCTCACAGACATACCATGTCTGAAACACTGTAACATTTAAATACCATTTTTAATAACTTTTCTTCTTTTCCCAGTGAAAAGTAAACAAGATCAATATTTAAAACTGCACAGAATGCATAATTTCAAATACTTTAACCATTAAACATTAATCAAGTACTGTCCAACTAAGCTCTGGAGTGTTGCGGACTCTCAGTCCCCCTTTGAGAGATCAGTATTATAATCATCAGAAGATCTTCAGTTATTTCAGCGTTGTGTCTTGGAACCTGTTTTGCTCATTGGTTAACTAAGGCCTCTTAGCTATGCATAGGAAGAGATAAACTTCGTTATGCCTGGTCAAATCATGGCCACCATTACCACTAGGAAGAGATAAAGGTAGAAGTCAGGTCTGTCATGGTTAAAAGTACTTTGGACTGGGAAAGGTATAGATGTGTCCTGTTGACCAAGGAGCAAAAATGTAGGACAGTGGAAATACTGTTAAGGTTCATGTTAAGAATGTATATACTGTCTGTGAAGCACAAGAAGAGATGAGATGCAGGCTTGTTTAACCACAAAAATCTGCAAAGTATTGATCAGGGGGAGGAGGGATTTTTCACACTGTCAGCTGAAGCCTACAAAAGACAGCACCTAATGATACATGGAGCCATCAAATCTATTGGAAAAGCAAATGTACAGGGTATTTCAGTCTTATATACCAGTGAATGAAACATATCCAGGAATTTTCCTTTGCACCAAGGCAAAGTAGTATATAATTAAGTAAAATCTCTTCGCTTCCATATCAGTGTCTGCATGCAAACTGCCTATTGGTAATGACCCCCAGAATGATGATCTGCCAGACTGCCCCCAAGAAATATTTGGGGAAGGCACTAGCTGGAAGAGCCAGGCTCACATCAGGGCACAGTTTAACAGTTTGTTAGCATAATGGATCATGCTCTAAAGGTCAGCAGCACTCTCAGGCATGCTGAAATCTCCCAGTATAGGCACAGTTATTCCAAGAAGTGCTTATGGCAATGATTTCTCCCTTTCGCTGTCCCACCCCCATTCCCCCAGCCAAGCAAACTAGAAGAAACTACTGGTGAAGTGACTATTTTCAATTTGATTTTCACCAGAAAATGACTAAAAAAAAAGAAAGAAACCAAACTGTAACACACTCAAGGATCTGGAGATGGAGTCTTCTGGAAACTTAATTTAAATGGCAGAGGATTGCCAGGAAGGCAGCAGTAACTGAAAAGAGCTATAAATGGAGAACACTAGACCTCTCTGATTCAAGAGAGAAAGCAAAGAGAAGAATTCATCGTGGCTTTACCAAGAGTTTTTCAACAACATGAGAATTAAAGAGGAATCATGTAAGGCACAAAAAGACATTCCTTCAGAAGTATAAAGGAATCAATATCAAGGATTGACACACGGGGATAAGAGACACAGCAACGGTCTTAAAAAAAAAAAATAAAAAGACCCCTCAGAAAAATCCCACAAGCAGAGGAAAACTCTCTTGGAGTTAATTCTAGTTTGGACAAATTGATTTATCTTTGAAAGTGTTTATATCCACTGACAAGGAAACCAAGTGCAAAATTAGGCACTTCTCTTTAGTATCAGGATTCTCACAGAGAGCTGACTTTCGGTGGTTTAAAGGGATTGCTCTACACAGAACAGAAAAGAGAGTGGAGAGGTCGAGTAGAAAATTCAAACAGTCAACTGTAAACATTCCTAGAAAGTAAAATGCTTTTGACACAGTCTTCCGCAGTATCTTTATAGCCAAAATAGTGAGATGTGTACTATTAAGATGGATGATAAGGTGGGTGGAATATTGGCTTTCTCATCAGGCTCAGAGGGTTGCAGTCAACTGTACAAAGTTCAACTGGCAGCTGATTACCTGCTGCGTGCCTCAGGAATCAATACTAGAGCTAGCACTGTTTCATTTCTTTATTAATAACCAGAACAATACAACAGAGATGCACACTCAGGAAGTTCATGAACAATAGCAATTTGGGGAGACTGGTTGATATGCTGGAGGACAGACCTGCTATTCACAGCAACCTCAACAGGCTGTAGAAATGAGCCATCAGGAATCTTATGAAGCTCAATGGAGTCAGATGGCCAGCACCTGAAAAGCAATATAACCAAGGACCAGTATATGCTGGAGACTGACCAGCCACAACATAGCTTTACAGAAGAGGACCTAGGGTTCCTAGTGGAAAACAAGTTGAATATGAGCCAGGAATGCGTCTGTGGCAAAGGCAGCCAATGGCACTCTGGGCTACTTTAGCAAGAGTATGGCCAGCAAGCCAAGGCAAATGTTTCCCTCTTCTCCTGCGCAGCACTTGTGAGACATCTTCTGGGATGCTGTGCCCAGTTTTGAGCTCCTCAGTGCAAGACACTGACATACTGGAGTGCATCCAGCGGAGAGCCACCAAGATGATTGGTAAGAGAGACAGCACACATGGTGGAAGAGGAGAAGCTGAAAGAACTGGGCTGATTCAGCTCAAAGAAGGCAAGACTGAGAGGGATATTGCTGCTGTCTCCAACCACCTACTGGGAAGTTACAGAGATAGCGGAGCCGGACTCTTTTTCAAAGGTGCGCAATGATAAGAGAAGCAATGGATACAAGCTGGAACATGAGGCTTTCTGATGAGATACAGGAAAACCTGTTTCACCTTGGGTTGTCCAACACTGAAACAGGTTGCCTAGAGGAATGATGAAGTCTTCACCTTTGGAGATACTCCACACTCAAGAAGACCCTGAGCAACTCAACCTAATTTGATCTACTTTGAAAAAGGGACTGGACTAGATGACCTCCAAAGGTCCCTTAAAACATGCATGTTTCTATGATTATGAAAAAGTGCAGATCGCTTTTGAAGGCAATCAAGAATAGGATCTGCTAGACAGCTGAGAGAAAGCATCCCTTTACTTTCTCAGAAACTATTTCCTCTGGTAACTATTAACCTGCCCGCACTAGAAACTCATAATTTTTCTGAATTCTATTTCACATCAAATCATAACATAAAACTATTCCCTCAAGGCAGCAAAACCTTGTGATTCCTGTGTCTTGACTCCTCCCTACCTGTCAAAACATAATTGCAATAAAATGAATGCATGACAAGCCTGACATGTACAAGATGTAAAATCACTCTTCCAGCATCCTGAAAATTAGAGATCCTCCTTGTCACCAGTTGAAATGATTCTTGGTCTAAAAGTATCTGGAGGATTCTCTCTGTTTAAGAGTGAAACCTTTTTGCCACTTTTTACACTTCATTAAGAATCTTTTACCCATTCCCAAGAGTTCCAACCACCTGTGCAGCATGGAATGGTCTCTGTGCTGAGGACTTAGAATTGGTCCATTAATTTAGATTTTCTAGTTACAGAATTAATGTTCTGTACTTAACTGCTTCATTGGTGACAGGTGCTTCAGAATTACGTAAATAATGAGCACCTCTTAACACTGAACTATAGTACTCCCAAGGTGATGTTTGGGATTGGGAGAGACCTCCTACACATTGTTTCCTACACGCTTGTCCAGTATAAAAAAAAATGCAGACATTTCTGTCTAGCAAACCAAAGGCCATTAGTAAGAGCAAAATAAACCTGCTGCTAAGGCTGCTCTGTTTTCTGTTGGTATAAAAATTCTGAATTTCACCCAGTGCTGAAAATCTATGGTAAGACTACAGACAAAAGGACTGATTTTCTTTTCTCTAAGGTTGAGTATAATTGCTTGGGTACAACTAAATTTCACTTCCTGCCATCAGGTCTTACAGAGTTCCAAAAAACTGTTTCAGTTTGCTGTTCTCTGTCCTGTTTTTGGTGATGAGAAAAAAAATAAACTATACATGATTTTCTTCAGTGTAAGGTGACTTTATACTTTTCTGCTATATTATTATTGTTAACATTTGGCTTACTTCACTGTGAGTACTGGGTTGGAAATGGTCACAAGTACAACCAAATAATGGCAGTCAGGCCTTAATTGCCTTGGGAAAATGGGGGCATTCTAACAGCTGCTCTAAAAATATCGTATAGGCCTTCATATATCCAATTATTCTTCACTTTCACAGTATGTGTGTCTTTTCCTCCATTTTTATTGCTTTCCCTTCACAGAGTAGCCTGCCACTCTTTATTCTAATCTGGGTCTGATCACAGCTGCATGCATATTCCATTTCAGTACTACTCCAGAAGAGAGACAGAGAAGCAAGGGAATATGCAATTTTTTTCCATTAAATAAATAAATTGCAACCTGATCTAATGTTTCAGTAATATTTCTTTTTTTTTTCACAGTTTCAGAGCTAAATCCTTTACGGCAGGGTCTATGGGACAAGGCTGCTGTTTCCCCCTTATTTATAGTACAAAAGTTGTACATTACAGACATTATCTGTTAATTGAGGTCTTAGTCCCTTTCATTTAAATATGAATACATTCAATTATAAAACCATATCAGTTTTGCTGCATTCAGCTATGAAAAGAAAAATTTAAAATCATAGAGTTTCACGCTTAAACTTTTGAGATCCATAAATATTTCAAAAACCCTTTATAGCATCAATATAATAGATACCTTGACCTGGATTACAATATTTTCTTCCGGAGTAACTGTGGAATTTCATGCAGAAGGTTATATGGTCTAGTTAAGTCTTTAAATCACCTCTCCACCTAGAAAGAAAATAAAATGCAAGTTCCACAAGTGGGCATGGACAGCACAATTACTTCTTAGGAGGAGTGCACTGTGTTCTCATGAGATGGAAATGTGCCTGTTTTCTTTTAGCATTTCAACTGAGGGTGTACAGTGCCCTGCCACTCTACAGGAGGGATTGGTATCAGCTTTTTGTAGATCCTGAAGGAGGAGTGGAAGATCACTACTCCCACACAGCTTTATAAATCTGCTTCTTCAAGGCTTTTTTCCTTGAAAAGAAGCAATAAACCTTAGGGTGCTGAAGAAGAGTTGTAGCTCTGAACAATATTACTTTATTTTCCCCAGTATCCTTAAAAGCAGGGGAAAGTGATATATCCTTTCTCTTCTTTCTCCTGCACAATCTGTTTATTCTGCTTTCAATCACCAGATCACTCAGAAAAAGAGCACTGGACAAAAAGTATATGAAGATGTTGCCACCTTTCCTATCTCAACAGAGACGAAGTATACACAGTCTAGGCATGAACTGTGAGATGTGGAAGAGGACCTGCCAATAGAATCATAGAATGGTTTGGGTTGGGAACAACCATAAAAGTATCTAGTTCCGACCCCCATGCCATGGGCAGGGACACCTTCCACTAAATCAGATTGCTCAAATCCCCATCCAAAACATCCAGGGATGGGATATCCACAGCCTCTCTGGGCAACCTATTCCAGTGCCTCACCACCCTCACAGTGAAGAACTTCTTCCTTACATCTAATCTAAATCTACCCTCTTTCAGTTTAAAGCTATTACCCCTTGTCTCTTCAATACATACCCTTGTAAAAAGTCCTTGCAAAGAAGGGAATGCAACTTTTATTTCTATTTTTACCCTTTGAAAAACATTCTAGTTAAAAGCCTTCAAAAGCCTTCAAAAACCTTCAAAAGCCTTAAAAAGCCTCTAGGATACATAGGAACAAAATATTACTGATTTTTGTTATTTTGCAGACAAGCCTAAGATCCATACCTGGAAGAACCTCAAATTAAGATACGAAAATATCAATCCAATTTTATTGCTGGGATTAGCTTAGTTTAGTTTGTTAGGAACACAGGGAAGATCCTCAGTAGTTTTCTGAAGGAAGTTTCATATACTGTATTGTCTTACCTATTTTTTTATTTTATGCCAATATTTAAATTTGATTTTTATGTATATAATCATATTGCAGTCATATTAGAATGGTCAAATTGTTTTTTATCACATTGTAATTCTCTGATGTTCTGGCACTGTAGTTTGTGATACTGTAAAAGAAGCAGTAGTTAAGATTCATTCTAGATCATCTTCAAGAGGATTGCTTTAGGCCTGTTTCAAACCTACTGGCTTGTTATTCTTCAAAGGTCATTGCAGATTGAAGTAGTACTCAGTTCACATCATGTTTAACAAACGAAGAGTAATATTAGGGTAATTCTATTACACATGAAACACTGTGCAGAGACTGATGAACGAATAAAAAAAAAAGAAAGGAAAAGAGACTGTCTTAGAATACATAAATAGAAAAAGGGAACAAAAAATGGAAAGAGAAACGCTGCTGAAATCTCCATTCCTAGGTTTCGAGAAAAGAATGATTATCTCTTATTCTGAAAAATGAATTGCAAACCACTTTCTTGGATCACAATGTAGCAGAAAGCCCTACACGACTAAGCCCTTTAAACTTGGCTGTCATAGCGATTCAGCAGGTCGAATGCCTGTTTCTGAGGGCCTAAAGGGATCGTTAAAAGCAAAATTAGTCAGCAAGCTTATTTATTGTAGCAAGTTAAAAATCAGCTACTTCGTGGCTCAAATTGCAAGATAAGCAGGAAAAAGAGTGCATATTTTACCTATAACCCACGATTTTTTTTAATGGACTCGGTGAGACAAAAATGCAGAATGCCCACTGCTTCTCTATGAAACTCAGATCTCTTCTTGGAGGTAACAACATGCTGGTAAAAAGTCTCTCACAAGTTTACAGATGTTTATTAATTTCAGATTCAACAAATTGCAGCTGAGGTCTGAAAACTAAATTATGTTCTTTCCAGCTCTGTAATACTGCTTCTAAAGCCCTCATCTGTGCCCTTATCTACACCCAAAATATTTCCAGGTGACCCAACCAGCTCTATGAACACTGTCAAGTGAGAGAAGAACCCAAGTATTCCAGAGTGCTATTCATCTAGGGTATTTGTCCAAGGGACATATTCTATGGGACTGAAGGGGCGAAAATTACATGCGAACAGAACAAATTCAGTTTGTAAATGAAGTTATTGCATATGGATGGAGCTGATGTAATGTCCCATCCATTATGCTAGAGAGTGCTATTCATGCATGCAGTGTAAAATAAAACTACTGTCACAGGAGCAATGATAGGACACATATTGTGATTATATCCAAACCAGGTTCAAAATCATCAAAACCAGAAGAAACAGTGCATCTGAATTTCACCTCATGATATCTCTGACCACTGGGTTACAAAATATGGAGATAATTTTGCTTTCTTCCCAGTCAGTCATGCTTGGTGTTTCTAAACCCGAACACTTTTCTTAGCAGAATTAGAGAATTTAACCCTTATTTACAAACTGTTTTAAGATGGTACAGACAACGCATTTACTAGTTTTTGCCAATATTGGGTATTATACATACTGATGCATGCCTCTGCTTTTTTTATTATTTTTATATTTTTTTTTTACTGTTAAAGCAAATAAAGCATGTATACTTCTTTGAATTTCAAAATCGAGAACAAACCTTCACACACTCCCCTCTCCATAGATAAATTTCTCTCTTATGATTCTTTCTATTCCTCAAAGGAAAAAAAATACGAGGGGATGGGGCGGAAAGATGCCGTCTGTCTTGTTCTTTCTGCCTTGTGTTTTTTTGTTGTTTTGTTGTTGTTGTTGTTGTTGTTGTTTTATTTTGTTTTTAGTGTAATCCTGGTCACAATTACACCAAAGGAAAAAACAAAAAAGCTCCAGAATCTCAGGAGGGAGAGGATGTGTGCTTTCAAAGGTAAGAATTAAAAAAAATTACACAAAAGAATATTTTTAAGAGTGACATTTTAAGAGCAGAAAAATTCAGCATAATGGAACTGACAGTTCTAAAAGATGAAACAGTGAAGGACATGGATTTGCCCTTAAAGCTCCTTTCTTGGCCAGATGTGGGGCCACCTACTGAATAGTCTACACTTCCCTGGCTCAGAGTAGTGCAGTCTCTCAGGGAAGACATGCTAAAATGATTTTACAGTATAAATTATTACCTGAGGTGCTCTGCTGATGTATTAAATGATCACCCACAGCTTTTATACCTGTACAGATTTTACAGCAGATTGAGAACTTTAGTGAAAAAAGCATGAATCACACAAAACAGTTTCAATCTCATTTCCCTCTAGGTGTTACAGGCAGTAATTCTTATTGACCTTTATTTTTTTTCTAGATTATTAAATTAACGCATTAATAAAATGTTAGTCATTAATGTTTCCCCATAATTCTGCAGAGAATAACGAGCAATTCACCAGAGCTACAGGCTTCTGTGATTTGATCCAGTCTCATAGACTTAATGGATGTGATTAAATTATTTTATGCAGAGTAAACATTTGCAGTGTTTCTCTTCTTGCTCCTGTCCCAACCTAAGCAAATAAACTGACTGCCAGCATCAGTCTCATGCTTCTCATGTGAAACCTACTGTGAACTTTCAAAGCCCAGTACTGTAAGAGAGAACCTGATGTACTTCTAAATAAATTCACAGATTAATTTGCTTAATAGTTTTGAACAATTAAGGTTATGGCCCCAGTCATTTGTCTGCAAAGTATTCTGTGGGAAATTAAACGCAACTAGAAGAAAAGAATTCTTCCTTTTTTCTTTCCCATTGCTTAAATTCTATCTCCAGAATAGTATTTTTCCCACATCCATTTTCACTACACAAATAGTTTTTCTTTCTTGGAATTTGAAGAGAATTTGAAGGTAATAAAAGAACATCACTTATATATCATACTTTTGTAATAAAAAGTTAGCTGTCTAGAAAGAGGAAATAATCTAGCGCAACTGAATGTGTATTTGTTGTGGAACTACTTTAGCATTGCTTTTGTTCACATGCATCTCGTGGCAATAACAAATCCAAGATGAGACTTCAGTTTGGACGTATATGCACCAGCTGAAAATTTCCTTCACAGGATTATTAAAAGCCTTTACTTGTCAATCTTTAAAAACCTTAAATCCTGAAAAGCCTTCTAGTTGGATATGTTTAAATGAATTATTCAAGATCATACAATCAGTCAGTGGCAAAATCAGGAATGGACAGGTAGGATAGGAAAACAGGTAACCAGCTCCTACTATGGGCACACATTCACTCTCTTCCCTTGTACGTCACTGCACAGCTTTAATATAATTGACAGTTGACCTGATTGGAGAAAGCTGGATGGAAAGCTGTGAAAGAACTTGTTTCAGGACTACGTCTAGGTTATGAGAGATGCACATTTAGAGTTTGGTATCTGCTCAGATCCAATTTTTATCCAGAATATTTTGAAGGAATTCCATTAACTGCTTCCAAGTCAGATGGTGGTAAAAGAAACACTTTCACTGTTGCCAAATACCAGGACTTCCTCAGAGTTTTCAAGCAAAAATGTTTACACTTTGTAACTTGAAATTTGTCGCATAAATATTTCCATACAATGCACTACAGAATAACACATTTTTTCTAAATCTGTTGTTCAACTGAAATTTGAATTCCAAATCAGTTTATGAAAACCACATACCAGGACTCTCAGCAGCTTTTAAAACTTCAGCTACCACAAAGTACATTCATTGCTGGAGATGTGCGTAAAAGCAAATAGAGATTAAAGGTGCTGTCTGGCACTTCTGTAATCAGTAGCAAAGATTCTGAAGGACCTGGGCTCTGTGCTTTCTGTTTCTGTTGATGCTGTAAAATGACATGGGTGAGAGAGAGATAACTTGCCTGCAGCTGCAGCAAAGGGATACACTGGGGTCAAAATCTTTCATGTGACTGTTTCCAAAGGACAGTTGTTTCTTACTTCCAGATCAACCACCAGAAAGACCTCATGAGAGTAATTAGAAACCTGGGGCCAGGTGCTAATGAACCCTGTCCTAAATCTCTTGCTTCGTCCAATCCTGTAGATGTTCTCTTATATTAGGATATGAACAAATTTACTAAGATAGGGCTGTCCTACCAAATCAGGCTAGCAACCAGAATAAGAGTAAGATATTCCTTTTTGCATAGTTATTTGAGGTTTTTTTGGGTTTTTTTTTTTCCCTTGTTAATCAAATCCTACTTGATGACCTTCAGCGGTTATGAAATACAGACAGTAGCAATAGTAACCAGGACAATTGCCTTTGCTAGCCCGGCGGTTTCAACACTTTTGTATACAAACAGTCTTTAGACTGTTCTCATTCAGGGTCTCTCTCAAAATACTGGGTCAAGAGAGCTGATGCAAAATGTGGTGTTCTCCTAATTAGTGGGCAAGTGTTGTGACTGTCTTGGTGCATCAGGGCTCCACAGTTTTCCTTGCCTACCTGAGACTTTGCAAACAGAATTTAGGATGCTGCTCTTGGCCTATAAATGCATTTAGGGCCCTTTTTTTTTTTATCATCCAAGTCTCTCATTTTGCAATATCAGTCAATATTAGCAAAGGTGTTCAGCTTCTACATGTTAAAAAATGAGATTTTTTTCTCTCTGGAATTCACTCTCAAATGCCATTTGAAAAATGTTTACTCTGATTACTTTTAACTTTTATGGTATACACTGAAGATGATGTTTCTCTGTGCTTTCACTTAAATGGGAGTTAATGAAATTCTTTGGTTGCCTTGCTTTTTTCTTTCCTTGGGGATAAGAATATGCTACTTTTATTCTTTGTTGTGTTCCTGATTTTCACACCTGTCAGAGAGCTTAGATTGGGGTAGGCCACCCAAAGAATAGGGTTCTGAATAGCAACCCCCAGGATGAAGTGGGTGCAAATGCATTAGATACATTTAAAGAACTAACTAACTGGAGAAGTGAGTCTCCTCCACCTGAAAAGTCTGAACTTAGACAAATGCCCTCCACCTAATAAAGATGATGTGGCTGAAGAGGAATATTCAGGGAAAGCCAGTGTGACAGAGCTGGGCTTGGTGGAGGCAAATAGTTGTGTTACAAAGCTGCTGATGTTCACACTAAACCAGGTTCGATGAGCGAGATATTACCAAGGCTGACAAGAAACGTTTGCTTGAGTACACTGACAGTGAATGGAGCAGGATGATACTGGACTGGGTCTCACAAAGAGAGAAAGCTTTTGGTAGGTAATGGCTGGAAAGTTAAGTGCTTCTTTTATGTCACAACTTTCACTAATAAAGACCTGTGCTGAGGTGTTGAGCACAGCTAACGATGGGTGTCACTTCTGACTAAAACATTAAATAATAGGCTGGAAAGGACTTAGTGATTTTTTATCAAAATGGGCTTTATGGACTTATGCCAGGGCAAATAAAAATAGGAACTGAAATGCTGCTTGAAAAATGAGAACTGAAACAGGTGAGGCAATGAAATCAAAGGATTGCATCGAGTTCTTGAAGTCAGTAGCAGTATTCAAGGGTTGCATCTAGCTATGTTTAAGTCTGCATAATTTCAGGACTCACCCTCAAATAGGTAATGTAAGCTGAACATAGAAAGTAACACCTGTATAATGGCCTGTAACAACACAGGAAACTTTACACATGAATCCTGGTTGCTTGTTTTCTTTTGATTTTTATGCTTTCTCTCCTCTTAAAGTCACCCAGTAAAATTTCTGCTGTTAAATATGTCTTCCTAGATCTGAAAATTCTCCAAAACCTGGGCTGCAGCCAAACATTTAAAACGTGTCCATTCAAATAAAGCTGGCCTATAGAGCAAAGAAATTCCTGCAAATGAGAAGCAAACTGCTATTAGATTCATCTCATCAACAGTTACACATTTAGAAACTAGACCTCTGCAACTGCATTAGCCTCCCTGACTCCCTACAAAACTCCCATTAAGTGTCAGAGAAGAAGAACCCCAGCATTTCTTAGGCACAAATAATCTGGCTTCTTTTTGATATATTCATTAGGATGAGATGAATTCTGTTGCAGAATTGCCCCTTGCTTTTCTGTTGCCTATAAAGTGAGGGTGAAATGATTAGTATTTGTCTGATAAATACAATCCTGAGTGTTAATGGAAAAAAAATTGTAGTTGGAGTTCTGTCAGAAAATAAACACATGCGACCAACACTCCATGCTTTTCACTGTGCCAAAAGATGCATCCACGAATTCAGAATGAGGCTTTTTCAGTCCAGAAGTGGCAGTAGAATAAGTAACAAAATGAATAAGCAGTGTCAGTTCATTCTACATTTTAAAAGGTAAATTCAGTTAAAATAACCTGCACAAAAGTTTTGTATTTTATTGTAAGGTTCAGAGGGTCATATTAAATATTTGCTTTCCCCTTCATCTCCATTTAGGCTGCTATGAAACACATGCTAAAATCTGTTTCTGAAAAGCTATGAGCTTTGAGAAAGTTCGAGTCTGCCTGTCACTCTCGTAATTTGCATGCACAATATCATTTCTAGGATTTTCCTTAAGTGATTTCTGTGCTTTTTCTCTTGATTGTTCCACCACTTGGAAGAAAGATAAATATGCCTCTTCTGATTTGCTTATTTAACCTGAGGCTCTACTAAGATTAATTTTCCTTTCATACATTTGCTAATAAGGAGACATTAGCAATCACAAGATAGTCCTATTAAGCATTTGATTCACTCCAGATAGAGATGCAGCATTACATTTCTCCAGCAGTATTGGCCTTATTCAACAGATCTTAATGAAGGATTGATTTTGATGCCATCTTTAATGAATACATGAACACAAAGATTAAGTCTTTCAGTCAAGCTTATCTGAAACTCTGAAACTAATTGAAAAGCGTAAGGTGACAGACTGAGACAAGACTACTCTAATGTAACCAAGCCGCTAAAAATACCAGACTGTCAATACAGCTGTCAAATACTGAGTGTTTGCACAGAAGAAACAGAAGTGAATATTTGTTTCAAAATTAATTAGGATTTATTCTAGTTGTTCCCCCTCACACTTTGTACATAATCCAGAGATCTCAACAAAGCCACAGAATATATCGAACAAGTGTGAATGCTGCTGCTTACGTGATAACCTGTTCAAACTGGGGCAGCAACTACTTTTCCTGGGTAGTTTTAGACAACGAGGAATGAGAAAAGATAACTGAAAATGGCACCACAACTTAACTTCAGAATTTTTAGTCTTTTAAGAACATAATCTCTATCTTCTAACCTTCTGTCACCAGATATTTTTATATAACTAAAACCAAAATAATTTTAAAACATAGTTTTCCTAGTTTCTGTGTGCTTTTTGTTAAAAGTCATGTCAAGATTTAAGTATCAAACCAGAAAAATATCGGAGATAAAACATATTTGACAGCTTGAGTGAATATTCCTTCTGTACTAAAAAGTCTTGACAAAACTAAATTTGCAAATTTTTCATCTATAACTATTTAGTTGCCATGTACTGTGGCTTAAAAAAAAATTGTTCTACCAACCTGATAGAGTTTAGAACTTTTGAGGTCTATCTTTTGAAGTCAGAGAGTGATATTGCAGCAATCCATGTGGGCGAGCTGCATATGGAGAAAATAATAACAATAGAGTTTATATGATTTCCCTTGTTGTGAACCAGGTAGCTCTAATCCAGCATGGCAGCAGTGAAACAAATATTTAAGTCAAGAATCAACTTTTCTTTTTACTCCAAATTGAAGTGTTTTGTTCTTCTCTTTCTCCCTCCGTTCTTTAGTCTAATGGATCTAATGGACTTGCACAATTACTGAGACTGGAGAGAATAGCACACCTTTGAAATCACAGTCCTGGAAAAAGTTATTTGCAGCTATATGCACACACATATACTTTGGAAATATGCTCAAATATCTATTTATTTTTAGAGTAAACAGTATAGCACATTTCAAGTTGGATAAAAGACAATTTATTTCTTGCTGTGTTTTCTGTTCATTTTATACTTTGTATTATCTTTTATTCTTTGTTCTCATTTCCATTTCATTTCTTCTCTTGCTCTAAATAGAAGTGCAGAAAAGAGAAAATTATCTGTACTCGAATGTTTGTTTTCAGTTTGATTGCTGCTTTCACTTCTGGAGGACTTGAGGTCATATTAAAAATACTTCTAAACAACTGCACTGCTCCTTTCTCCTCCCCTCACCCTCCCACCCTCCCTACCCCTCCCTGCCACCCCAATCGAAATCTAAAGATAGTAGAGTGGCTGTAATAAGAAACTATGTAGCCTTCATATTACCTGATCTAGCAGACAAAAAGAAAACAATTTTGCATTTAATGCTTTGACACATGCCTTGCTTAAATGCATGACTGTAACCGAGTTTTATTTTTCTTGCATAGAGTTGTCACACAGTCTCTTCCCAATTCCACTTGGTCAGGTATTTAATGTATAAAGGAAGTAAAACTAATGTTTGGCTATGGAAATCAAACTAAAGACTCAGTATTACTGTAAAATAGCTTGATCTCTCCTGGTGAAATCAGAAACCTTCTAATGAGAAGAAATTAAAAAAAACCAACATTGCCTATCTTCAAAAATACTTTTTTTCCCCTGAGAATTACTATCCAGCAGCCTGTGCTTGTTGATGAAACTGCTGTAAGAAAGCAGAGATCTTGAAGTTCCCTAGACCCTTTAGTCTGAACACATTGGCTATCCCTGCCTCTATCCATCCCCTAGCCTTAGTTCACACCTTTTAATAAAAAAAATGGCACAAGTTTTTATGTAATACTGCAACAACTTCCAGTTGTTTTCTTTCCTGTCCTGCTTGGAAAATGAACCATTCTACTTGGATGTGCCACACAAGTCAATGCTGCAAAGAGATTTCCAATGGCAATAAGTCCTCATTCTCATATTTGAACCTCTCATCCTACTTTTTATTTTTAAATAGAATCATAGAATTGTTTCAGTTGGAAAAGACCTTTGAGCTCATCAAGTCCAGCTGTTAACCTACACCGCCAATCCCACCACCAAATCATGTTCCCAAGCATCTCATCTATATGTCTTTTAAATACCTTCAGGGACGGTGACTCCACCAGCTCCCTGGACAATCTGTTCCACTGCCTAACTTTTGTTTCCTATTCCTCAGCTCTGAGCTTTGCCAGTATTTTATCTGCTTGAAAAAATCATCTCTGTATTCAATACTTTTGCTTTGCCAGGACTAGCACACTCACTGAGGCTCTTAGTCTGTGCTGTTTTTAAGAATGAGAGGTAATAACAGCTTTCTTTGCTAATATGATGCTAGTCTTCTTTTTTCCACTCTCTTCTTGGGATTTCAGGTATCATAGAATTATAGAATATTTTAGGTTGGAAGGGACCTTAAAAGTCATTTAGTTCCAACCCCCCTGCCATCGGTAGGGACACCTTCCACTAGATCAGGTTAAAGCCCCATCTAACCTGGCCTTGAATAAAGAATTTCTTCCTTATCTCTAATCTAAATCTACCCTTTTCATTTATAGCCATTAACCCTTGTCCTATCACTACATGCCCTTGTAAAAATTCCCTCCCCAGCCTTCTTATAGAACCCTTCTAGCTACTGGAAGGCTGCTATAAGGTCTCCCTAGAGCTTTCTCTTCTCTAGAGTGAATAGCCACAACTCTCTCAACCTGTCTTCATAGGAGAGGTGCTCCAGCCCTCTGACCGTCTTCTAATCTATGTCACCATTCTTCCCCCGTCTCGGCTTGCTCACCTGGGATTTGATACACTTCACACAAAGTCCAGTTCTTCGAGAACTGACTGAACTCTGAACCTTTGTCTTCCTTTGAAACATTGAAATAGTTTGAAAGTTATTCATGTCTGTATGATGGGTGTTTGGTTTATGTGTTTCATTGTTCCATTTCTTTGGCATTCGTGAAACAGAAATGTCTCCATCTTAAAAATACCATTAATATTACTAGCACGATAACTTTCATCTACAGTTATGTGACTGTCTCATTTGACCTAGTACAGCTGTTTGGCATGCCTGCTGTTAAAGGCACACTGAATTTAAGATAATTGTAAGATGTGCTCTTTCTTCACACAGCCCCAGATGCCTGTCCCTTAAAATACAATCTTTTCTACAGTCTGATGAGACCTTCTGGAAGTTCAGCCCAGTTTTAATTTAGCGCCCAGTCTTAAATAAAATCTTCCAAGATAAAATATTCCAGACAAAACCTTCCAAGTCAAAATTGAAAAATGATAAAGTTAAAAAAGTTTAAAAAGTTTAAAATTCTGTAAAAAAGTTTAAAAAATGTAACTGTGACTATTGGCTACAAATATTAACCAGGCTGTTGACAAGAAGTGCTCACATACTCTGTGAACTGTTGCACAAGGATACGTGAAAGTGCTGAACTTTTGAGAACAGCACCTCTGGGCTAACTAAGAGCAGCAGATACGCTCGGTCTGTGTGCAGGGGTCAGTACAGAAGTAGAGCTCTCTATCTGGGGAGGAATAATACCAGGTACCAGTATAGACAGGGGACAACTGGTGGAAAGACAGCTTTGTAGAAAAGGGAATGCTGGTACGCACCAAGCTGAACGTGAATAACATCCTGGGCTGCATTAGCAAGAGTGTGGCCAGCAAGCCAAGGCAAATGTTTCCCTCTTCTCCTGCGCAGCACTTGTGAGACATCTTCTGGGATGCTGTGCCCAGCTTTGAGCTCCTCAGTATAAGACACTGACATGCTGGAGTCTATCCAGCAGAGAGCCACCAAGATGATTGGTAAAAGACACAGCACACATGATGGAAGAGGAGAAGCTGAGAGAACTGGGCTGATTCAGCTCAAAGAAGGCAAGACTGAGAGGGATATTGCTGCTGTCTCCAACCACCTACTGGGAAGTTACAGAGATAGCGGAGCCGGACTCTTTTTCAAAGGTGCGCAATGATAAGAGAAGCAATGGATACAAGCTGGAACATGAGGCTTTCTGATGAGATACAGGAAAACCTGTTTCACCTTGGGTTGTCCAACACTGAAACAGGTTGCCCAGAGAGTTTGTGAAATCTTGATCCTTTGAAATACTAGAAAATCATACAGTCTCAGAGCAACTTCACTTTCCAAATTAAGTCATGCTGTGATTCTGCATCTCAGATGTTCCAGGAATAAGGCCCTGTGGTTGAGCCCCTGTATTGCTCCCCTTTGTAGAGTTCAGAAAGCATACTACTTGTTAGTTTGTAGCATATATATTTTGAGGGATGACCTCATGTGGCTGAGAAGGGACCTCCTGTGACATCCATTGTTTTGATGAGCATTGCTTTCAACACAGGATTTCTGTGCCCTGTTTTCACAGTAGAAAATGATATTGGTTGCTACTTTTCCCTGTCTTTTCTGTCTTTTATTCTATGCAACTCTCCAGTGTTTCCAGGAGAACTTCAGATAAGTGTAAAAATACTGTGGTCAGCTAAATTAAACAACATCGTCCATTCAGTGATATAGCCGTGCTGAGAAACATGGATCTCAATTGTAACTCTTCAAAACTTTTCATTAAATTTTCACTTTTTGCACTAAGTAAACTTCTGAGGTACTTAATGATGATTTCACAACTTTTTTTTTTTTTTTTTTTAGCAGTGTTATTTGTTAGGTTGTTTTTCAGAGAGAGGAAGCTCAGGATAATTTTTTTTGAAAAAATCAGATGTCCTTAGGGACTAGAAGTAATAGAAGTGAGATAAATGTGCAGTGTCAACAGATAATTGTAACAACCTTAACTGCTGGCACTAATCAATGCCAGAATGATCAGGAGCTACTGATATGCTGATACTGAAAAATGTAAATGAGATAATATTATGCACAGATGAGGTACTGTCAGTAGAGATAGATGACTATCAATAGCCTGATAAAGCAGATTCTTAAGAATCTCCTATATGAAAATGTTAAACCAGTTTGAATTTAGATAAAGAAAACTAGTAGGAATCTGACTCTGTGAAGTGGAAAGATGCTATCAGAGGTTGAAGAAAACTGCTTAAAAGGCCCCAGTTACAGAAAAGTTGAGCATTATTTTAAACTGGAAATAAAATTGAAATTTCTAGCTATGGAAGGTTGAAGAACACTTATCCAGGAAGTACAGGTACAAAAATGGTGTGAATATCAATACAGCATGTAAAAGGATTTGTCGAGGTTTTTTAACTCTAGAAAATTGTGTAAAAATTAATTAAAAAAACCATCACGGAAGGCCCTAAATAAAATATTTAGAAGAAAGGAAATTTCAAAATTAAACCTGTCTACCTCTGTAAAATTTATATAGGCCTTTTTGACATGCATGATTTCTGCAGAGCTCTTGTTCAATGCACAGGCTCCAGGATGGTATATGAAGCAGGACATGTAGAAGGAAAAAATACATGATGAAGGTAACCATCAGATATGGCTGTACAAAATGGGATTCTACTTTTTTCTCTGTCAAAGGAATTTGGCAGGTTGCTGTATATAGGATGGTTCAGAGTGTTTTCTATAGGTTTCCCCTTGGAGAACAAAAGAAGTTAAAAATCCCCTCTTTTTTTCCTGATGTAAAACGAATCTCAGTTGTGACTCTTCAACACTTTTCACTGAGTCAAATGAGCAAACAGGGAGATCATAGAATCATGGAGTCATAGAATGTTAGGGGCTGGAAGGGACCTCTGGAGGTCAAGGCCAACCCCCCTGCCAGAGCAGGATCACCTAGGTCAGGCCACACAGGAAAATATCCAGATGGGTTTTGAAAGTCTCTAGAGAAGGAGACTCTACAACCTCTCTGGGCAGCCTGTTCCAGTGCTCCATCACAGTAAAGAAGTTTTTCCTCATGTTGAGGTGGAACTCCCTGTGTTCCACTTTGTGCCCATTGCCCCTTGTCCTATCACAGGGCATCACTCAAAAGAGACTGGCCCCTTCTACTTGACACCCACCCTTCAGATATTTGTAAACATTGATAAGATGCCCTCTCAGTCTCCTCTTCTCCAGGCTAAACAGCCCTAGGTCTCTCACTCTTTCCTCATAAGAGATGCTCCAGCCCCCTCATCATCTTCATAGGCTTTTGTTGGACTCTCTCTAGTATTCCCCAGTCCCTCTTGAACTGAGGAGCCCAGAACTGGACACAATACTCCAGATGTGGTCTCGCAAGGGCAGAGTATGGGAGAGGAGAACCTCCCTTGACCTGCTGACACACTCTTCTTGATGCACCCCAGCTAAACAGGAAAGTGATGGCCATTGGTTCAAATTAAAGGATGAATTATCCACACACAAAGGAAACGGCCATCATAAATTAAGGACATTAAAATAACATTTATTTTTCAATATTTATTACGTACAGATTTCTTTTAAATTTGATGAGAATAATAAGGAGGTTTAGGGTTGGTTGTAATTCTTAGGGTCTGTTTTACTTTCTGATCTTCAAATATGAACCACCATTATGTTCTGATTGTCTATTTTCAGGAGAGCTCATAAAACAGCTTTAAATAATTTAAATTAATTTCATTTTAGTTTTGCAGCCTCTCTTTTTTCTGTTTGCAAAGGTATAATTCAAAACAACACCATCACTTTCAGCTGCCAGCCAAAACTGAACTCGTGCTTTGTAAAGAAGTATTTGCAGGAGAAAGTTTTACAGTAACTCTTGTATCATAATGATCTGGATGGAGCAAGACTGACGGAGGCTGGTCCTAGAAATGTTGCCATGGGTTGGAGAATTTGATAACTTTAAAATATCTTTAACATTTCTAGATAAATTATTAATAAAGAAACAAACAAACTAATGTTTGCATTTCAGACTGCTCCTACAACACTTTGTGCTTTTATTCTGCAGCACCAAAAGAAGGGACATAAGTTAATTAACAACTGTTTTACTAGAGTCCCACTGACATCACTGATGATGCACATTCAAAGTAAAGAGTGAATGTGTCTGGATTGCTTTTGATGTAGTTCTTTTCTGAAGTGCTGGCAGAATATTTTAAAACCATCAAAATGTACTTTGCTCTTTGTCAACAAACTCACAGCTTTTAAAAAACTTTAACCTTCAGGTAGATACCATACTTGGCCATTTTGAACTGGGAAAAGAGATTTAATGAAAGCTGTGAATATGTGAGTAATTTAATGGAAATTGATGTGCATCCTGAACAATGAATGTAAACAAACAGCTGTTACAATCCCATAAAATGGGCCATCTGAGATTGTGAGATTCGTTTGTACAAAACCTCAGCCTTTGAGTAAGAATGTAAGAATTATACAAAGGTTTTGTGAACTTCTGCCAAATTATCAACATATGTTCTAAGAAAAACACATGGCGTTTGCCTAAGAAAAGGGAAATAGTCTTTTGATTTCGCATTTAAAACTATGACATTATTCCTGAAATAGTGTTTCACATTCTCCATCTGCCTTTTTTTCCTACTATTTATTGCTGGTATTTACTAATAATGATCTGCAATCTAATTTATCCAGGATTTAAAAATATGAGAAAAGATGTAGTTAGGAATCCTTCTCCTACACATCTGGCAAAATACAATTTATGAAATTTCTGTACAAATACTAATGATGATTCAGAAAGGTCTACTTGTAAATTGTGAACAATTCTAAAGTGCTGTTAATCACACCTATTTCAGTTTGGTGATAAATAAAACAACTGAGATTTATACAGAACCTAAGCACTCCTTTTCAGACTAGCAAAGCTCACTGCTTTATCTCCAGCACAGACAGTATGCAGTGTTTAGGAAGGCACTGTGTTGTATGTGCACAAGGAGCACTGGCAGGCAGTGCTGGGGCTCACTCAGAGAGACTGAGAAGGCTGCTACATCCCAACTCAAATATGACGGTGACAAAATAAAATCAACACCATGTTGTAGAGTATTATCAAAGTTATTGATCTGTGCTGTCCTCTACTAGCTTGATTATCCTTTTCAGAAGGGCTAATGAGATACCATGGCTTCAAACTAGGAAGGGAAAAATGCTACAAAAATAATGATAGACGTTAAAAAAAAAAAGGAAAATGTCAAAACCTTCATAGACATTCTGAATCAATAAATTTCAAAACCCATATAATTCCCCAGCTGAGTTATTTCACTTGCTGGCATGAAGAATATACAACTTTAAACATCTACAAGGCAAGCATGGACATTTGAACTGGTTATCTCTGGCTCTTTTAATAATCCATCAGAGAGAAATGGGCATTTCCAAGATGTCACTCCATTTAACTGTTTTTGATCTCTACTGTCAAGTGATGTGTGTATCATTTTATAGTGCCCACTTCTCCCCAGTTTGAAGGCAGCCCAGCATGACCAGCTCACATTTGAACATCTCCTTTAGAAATATCCCCAGTTTTTTAGATTACTCCTAAATTATCCAGGAAAAGAAATTTTGATTCGAGAACCTCAAATGCAATTAAGCAAGTGATGTTCAGCCCTAGCAACTAAAAGAAAACCTTTAATATTATGAGTTCTGGAACTGGTCCTTACTGTTTGCTGCTAAATTAAGCTGTAGCTTCATTCCTAAGCACCTTTGGTGCTTGAAAGATCAAAAAAAAGAAACCAAGTTTGGAATTACTTGGCATGAAAAATATGAAAAGTGACCACACAATTTTTTTACCGAAGTCACAGTAACTTTGGCAAAACTTTCCTATAAATTATTGCAGTGTATTAAAACTTTGTGAGCAAAACATTAAGAAATGTGAGCACAAATAAGGCAAATTTTCAGACAAGGAAAAAATCTGAAAAGGTGAGATATGTGGTTGAACTGTGTAAATAACATCCTCAATTAGATACTGGAAGTAGCCACACATCACTTGATTTGAATGTATTTTTTTCTGAAGAAATAATATGCCTTTTAAAGCACTTTGTTGACTTAAAGATAGGAGGCATCATCAATTCAGTGATGATCAAATGTCACTAGCAAAAGTGAAGAGTAGATGACCTTGACAAATACTAACTGATGTAAATTAAAATTCAAACCAATACAGTGTGAAGACAAACGGGAGAGGACTCTTCATCTCCCTATATTCATCACTGAGACTGAGCTGGTTGTCTAGACGCTCTGTTGTCAACAAAAAAGAGAGAAAAAAGCACATCCAGGATGTGATTTATCCCAGCCATCTTTGAATGAGCCTCTGGAGAACAAGCCTCTTTCTCTTCCTACATTGACTATAGAGAGGGTTTGGGTGATTTATACCTGATACCCAGCATTTAGACAACTAAAGTCAAGCAAGATGAATTCTACCCTGGGGACAGAAGAAAGGTCCACTGTAACTTAGGAGTTCATCAGTTTTAATTGACTGAGGAGAATGAACTGAGCACACTAGTAATTCACAGGATGACTCTAAGCCACCAATGTGCTTCAGGCATGAAAGGCCAACGGGATGTTCTGATGTGCCAGAGACGATGTTTTCCATAGATAGAGAAGTAATAACACCACTATATAAAGATGAGTCAGATCCCATCTGGAAATTGATGTATAAGCATCAGTGACAGAAGAGAACTATTTAAATTAAAAAAAAAGTATTAGAACTAGACTTTTATCCTAGGCTTTGGTTAGAAATTAAAACCAGGTCCCTAAACCTCACATCAGTGGTGTTCTGGAACAGCTTTCTGCAAAGAAAGACCATCGAAACCCGAGGTGATTTTAAGATGTTCCTTGATGCTGCCTGTCTGCACTGAGAGAACACAACCAGATTCAGTGGGAAGGCGGCATCTTTCAATTCAAAGGTCCTATGGACATAAGAGATATAAGTGGTGCAAATTATTTTGCAAGGAAAAAGAGTCCCGATGTATTCATGTTTAACCTGAGAAGTACAAATAATGACATTCAGGAAGAGTAATGTAATTTTAAATCAGATTCCTTTTCAACAAGCTTTGCAAAGAGAACTGCACTTCCCTGAATTTCAGAGTAAGTGGGGAAGGAAAAATAAAGCTTAATAAATCAGCAAATAATAATAATGAAAAAGAATTCATTGTCTTCAGATGTTACTTAAGTAAGTTACCAGTGGGTAACTCAAAATTAAGTTTCTTTTAACAATTTTTACTCATAATACTACAATTGTTACAGGACCCCTCAAACCTATACTGGCAGTACTGATTGATGTATCATTTTGCATGCAAGACAAACCTTTGTGTAGAATCAGTTTTCTTCTTCTCATCTAGTAGCTAATTTAATCATTTGTGTGGGTCTTTCATTCAGCAAGAGAGGAGAGAAAAGACACTCAAAAATATTGTTTTTTAAAAATCACTAAGACTATCAGGAGAAATTCAGACAGAAGGAAGAATAGCGGCATTGGAAGTGACTTTATAAAATGTGAGAAAATATGTAATTTGCAATCTTACCTTTATACTACAAGCAGAGACATGGGGGCTGAGCAGGTTGCCTCCAGAGACACTTCGCTTGTCCAAGCTTCCACGTGACATTATCCAAGTTTTGGTGGAGGTCCCTGAACCTTTCCAGCAGATGCAACTTTCCTCTTCTGGAGTTCCTGCTGGCAAGAATTTCCACAGAAGCCTCTCCAACGCAAAGTTTCAGGTGTTTTTTTCCCAGATGCTGTATTTTACCTGAAGTCAATCAGTGTACAAACGAAGCAGTTGAAAGGCATATCCTCCTTTGATCTGGTGAATACTTATCTTTACTGACTCCTCAAGGAATGGACTGCTGCCTTGCTCTTTTAGTTCATCCATATATTTGAAGAAGGTTTTCTTTTTAATATTCTGTTTCAGTGATTTAAAGAGAAGATGCTGCAGTAAACATTTTCCTTCTTAGAAGGCTGGAACTACCATTAAAAGCAAAATCCTTTGAAGCATCCTTGATGAGAAACATACCTGATACATCTCTTTTTAAGACACAGTTTGCAAGTGTAAAAAAGTTAACAATGAAAGGAGGGAGGAATAAAATAGGAAATAACTAGGTCTAGTGAAAAAAAAAAAAGTGTGAACCAAGAATTATCTGCAATATATGAATGAAAATTGAAATCACAGACACAAAAGCCAAAATTTAGTACGATAAATAGCTTGTATTTAAGTGTCTGATCCAAGTAGTGTCCTGTGTAGCTAACTATGTTTCAGAGACACTACACTTGTTGAAACTGGATTAGGTTATAAGGTGCATCTGGCTGCTTTGGGCAGTGATGGTTCAGCATTATTAAGGAGAAAGTCGGCTGTACAATTAGCTATACTACATTTGTGCTTATAATTCATTTGCTTGTAGAAGTGACCTGTAGCAGACGCCCTAAGATAAATATTTAATGGGGCTGGAAAGCATTAAAGCTTTCCACTGAAACGTGCTGACTTAGGACTAGAATTAAGAGAGAGAGCACAAGCAGTTTTCTGCTGTTACTGCAGAAAGCATCTCAAGATAGGCTGGAAAATTAAGCATGAGTTTCTGTACTAGGAAAAGTTTGATGTTAGGGCTGTTCATTCCAAAAGTTGTAATTTCTTTGGGCCATCCGTGAAGATTCAGGAGGTATCAGAAAATGCAGAGAGGATGACAGGATGATCAGTCTCAGCAAAACTATAGACCAGGATACTCTTCAGGCATCCATGACCTCTGCCTTGCTAACTCAGGGACAGTCTAGATTCTCAGCTGCATCTGTGGCGATTTCAAGGGTAAATGGAAAAATCAAAGTAACACTGGATCCTTTGGCATCTCTTTCAGCAAAACCAGTCCTGGCCATCTGGAAAACAGGATTCCCATGAGGTAGTGCTAAGATAACACCCTTCTTTGGACATTGAAAGACTTCCTAATTTATATTCAGGAACTCCACACCTCTATTGAAACCAGAGCCTGAAGCACTTGCTGAAGCCTTCAGGTTGTCACCATTAACATTTAAATACACCACTTTCAAACCCATCCTGTATACAAACTTACAATTTAGCACATGAAAAAGAATGCTTCCAAGGATAAAACTATTGATGACATTTACTGTCATCCTGTGCTGTCATTTTAAAGGCATAAGCAATATGGAAGAATCTTGCAATGCACTGTGAAAAAGGATTTAGAAAACATTTTCTTTTTTTTTCTCTGAAAAGCAACTTAGAAAACACTGTAAAAACCACAGTGTAACATCTCAGTGTCTCCTGTGCCAAATCATGCTATAAAAGACGCTTTTTTATATATGTGTTGTTATCAATTCCCTGCAAATTCTGTATTAGAGGCAACTACCTTCTTTTGGCCCTTTGCTTATTGTAAGAAACAACAGTACTGTTCATGATACAGACCACTATCCCATTGTCCTTTAATGATAATTCACAGGTGGAATAGAGAACAGAGATCGGCCTTTAAGAAAGAAACATCAATTACCAGTAATTAGTCTTCTTTAGGATGCATGGTCTATAAATAAATCTATTCTGAGGGTACACCTACATCTTTTCACACCAGACTGCAGAGACTTTCCTTTTGCAGTAACCATGGAGGATGTATTCACACTGTTGTCATCACCTTTGGCACAACAACATAAAAAACATAGCATGCCATAAACCGTTTTAATTCTTTCACAGCCACAGAGACACTGTATAAAACATTGAAGGAAACCCTGCTAATAGAGCTCAGGATGTCTTCTTTCTTTTTTTTCACTCTCAAATTAATATCCATGTTTGTTCACACTCTGCAACTTCATACAATTGCTTGCCATGAATTATCTAGCAGAGGTTGTTGATGACCCTCATGCAAACAGCACTTCTAGATTGACTATACCAAGTGCTGTCACAGCTCCTGAGGCAGCTCATCAGAGATGGCACAGTGTCTGTGTAGTTCAGTAACTCAACAGTCTCACAGGAGCTGTATGCTCAGTTGGAAGTATCAATTCCCAAGTTTTATAGCAAATACTGAAACACCATCCATCCACCTAGATAGCCACTGGAACTGTCAGAAACATACATGGTCTGCATGTTCTGAGAAAGTCTGGACTACAAATACAAAGCAAGCTCTTTTGCTATTAAAGATATAAAAAAAGCACAGAGAAACATGAAGGAAAACATTAAAAAAAAGTAAAAGTGACATTAGGATATCACCGTCAGCCAAAATGATGGCTGTATCTTAAGAAACGGTCTGTCTTTGAAGGATAAGGTCAGAGGGAACCATAGATGTATGAATTTCTCTCATTTTTTTAGACAGAGATGACAACAAATAAAGCCACCTTCTTTTTTTTTTT